>FIZU01062957.1:0-11497 GCA_900064475.1 Pseudococcus longispinus
AATTTTCGAATTTTTTATGTCGTTTTCGACTAATTTGAGGTCGCTGATCACGAATCTGACGTTACTTTTCTCCGAAAATTTCTCCTTCGCTCAAAAATCGCAGTTTCGAAGTGAAAATGAGCGATATCTCGAGAACAAAGGTCGAGCGACCAAAATGGACACCGGATTCGGATTCAGCGACCTCGAATTAGTAAATGAGCAAGTTTTTCAAAAATCGTCAAAAATCGAAAAAAAACATGAACTAACAAATTTTTTTGTCCGATATCGACGAATGAGGTGTCTAGGAAGGGGTAGTCGACCACGGCGAATTCATCGGTGCCATCAGTTTCGTCGTAGCTAGCTTAGTTGCGGAGAAAATTGCGATTTTCCAAAAATTTGAATTTCCCAAAAAACTGCAATAACTTCGCAAATACGTGACCGATCGCAAAACCAATCGCAAATTCGGATTCAGCGTGTTCAAATACCCCCTCCTAGACTCTTCAAACGCCCTTTTTCGACGATTTTTTCCCACCTCAAAAAATGGCCAAAAATGAACTATTTAACGTTTTTTTTTTTCAAAATCATATGCTACGGAGCTTAAATTAGAGTACCCGGACAGATTTGAAATTCCTGATCACGAACATGCACTCGGTTTTGCGATTTGGGCATTATTTCGCGAGATATTTGAAAATTGCAAAGAAAAATTACAATTTTGGGTCATAAACGGTCATTTTGACATTAAATATTGATTCAATCGTGAAAATAATGGCACCAATGGATTCCTCGCATCAAAAAACCATGGTTTTGACACTTCGTACACTCGATTAATTATTAAAACGAATAAAATCGGCGAAAAATTGTGTCATAAATAACGATTTCTCCATTAATTATTGATTAAATCGCGAAAATAATAGCGCCAATGGATTCCTCGCATCAAAATACTATGGAATTGACACTTCGTTCGGCCATTTTGAGTGAAATAACAATTAAAAGAAACATTGGAAAATATTTTTAAAAATGCCTTGTAGGGTATGCAGCCAAACTTACATTGGTGCAGGATCACAGTTTGAAAAATTTCCATTTTTCTCAACTCTACCTTACCGTTCGCATGACGTCATCAAGGACTTCAGTTTCGGGGCAATTTTTCAATCTGTGGTTAGGCAACTCCTGCACCGATGTAAGTTTGGCTGCATACCCTACAAGGCGCTTTTAAAATATTTTTTCATATTTTAACCTATATTTTTGCAGGCAGAATTTTTATGTCTTGAAGGTAGATTAAGATGCTGAATGAGTAATTTGAAGCACTACTCATTACATTTTTGCATTAGAGGTGAGTAACTTGCAGTATTGCTCATTGCACATTGCTTCAGAGGTGCTGGGAAAGTGGATAAATGCTGATTGAATAATTTGCAGCATTCCTCATTGATCTTTTGCATCAGAGGCACTGCGCATGAGTGATTTGCAGCAATGGTCATTGCATTTTGCTTCAGCGGTGCTGCGGTAAATTAATGGGATATCAAATGAGTAATTTGAAGCATTCCTCATTCATTTTTTGCATAGAAGGTGCTGGGGATGAGTAATTTGCAGCATTGCTCATTGCATTTTGCTTCAGAGGTGCTGCGTAAATTAATGGGATGTCTAATGTGTAATTTGAAGGATTCCTCATTGATCTTTCGCATCGAAGGTGCTGCGCAAGAGTAATTTGCAGCATTGCTCATTGCATTTTGCGTCGGAGGGGCTGCGTAAGTGAATGATTGCTGATTGAGTAATTTGAAGCATTCCTCATTATTTTTTTGCATTGGAGGTGCTACACATGAATAATTTGCAGCATTGCTCATTGCACTACTCTTTGGAGGTGCTGCGTAAATGAATGATTGCTGATTGAGTAATTTGAAGCATTCATCATTGAGCTTTTGCATCGGAGGTGCTGCACATGAGTAATTTGGAGCTTTGCTCATTGTATTTTGCATCGGAGGAGCTGCGTAAATGAATGAATGCTGATTGAGTAATTTGAAGCACTCCTAATTGATCTTTTGCATCGAAGGTGCTGCGCATGAATAATATGCAACATTGCTTATTGCACTTTACTTTGGAGGTGCTGCGCATGAATAATTTGGAGCTTTGCTCATTGCATTTTGAGTCGGAGGAGCTGCGTAAGTGAATGAATGCTTATTGAGTAATTTGAAGCATTCCTCATTGCATTTTGCATCGGAGGAGCTGCGTAAATGAATGAATGCTGATTGAGTAGTTTGAAGCACTCCTCATTGATCTTTTGCATCGAAGGTGCTGCGCATGAGTGATTTGCTGCATTGCTCATTGTACTTTACTTTGGAGGTGCTGCGTGAATGAATGATTGTTGATTGAGTAATTTGCAGCATTGCTCATTGTATTTTGCGTCGTCGGTGTTGCATAAGTGAATGGGATGTCAAATGTGTAATTTGAAGCATTCCTCATTGATCTTTTGCATCGAAGGTGCTGCGCATGAGTAATTTGCAGCATTGCTCATTGCACTTTACTTTGGAGGTGCTGCGTAAATGAATGGTTGTTGATTGAGTAATTTGAAGCATTCCTCATTGAGCTTTTGCATCGAAGGTGCTGCGCATGAGTAATTTGGAGCTTTGCTCATTGCATTTTGCACCGGAGGAGCTGCGTAAATGAATGAAAGCTGATTGAGTAATTTGAAGCACTTCTCATTGAGCTTTTGCATCGAAGGTGCTGGGGATGAGTAATTTGCAGCATTGCGCATTGCATTTCGCGTCAAAGGGGCTGGGTAAGTGAATGAATGATAATGAGTAATTTGAAGCTTTTCTCATTGATCTATCGCATCCAATTTTTTATTGGGGCGCGTTTTACGACAATCTCTCAAAACTTTCGAATTAAAAAATCATCCGGCTGCCTCATGAAATTTTCCAAATCCAACAAGTCATCACTAGGGTAACAAAATTTCACGATGCCAAAATTTTTCTGACACCCCCTCCCTCATCCACCTCCTCTTAAGAAATATTCATTTTAAAATGAAATTTCCAAAAATTATGACTATTTCAAGTCTGATCCAAAACTTAAATTTTTCTTTGACTTTGAAGTGTAGGTAAATGTTGAAAATATTGTGATTTTAGAATTATATCGAAATAAAAATGTGGATAAAATATTTTAATGTCAAAAATCGTGACTAGATTTTGATTTTTGATTTCAAATTTTGTAATTTTTTCAACTTTGGAATCAAAATAATAGCAATTTGTGACTTTTGAGTCAAAATAACGATAAAAAATGTTGATCAAAAATTGTATTTTGCTTTACTTTCTTGATAGGCTATCAGAAACAAAACAAATAAATAAGTGACTAATGAGATTGTATCTCATCTTCTTATTCTATTTTATTCAATACAAATACTTGAACTTTTGGAACTATGCAAAGTTGCACTTTTCAATACACACCTAGAAAAGTAATTCTCAAACAACAGTAATTTTGTTAGGCGAACGAAAACATTCTCACATTTCATCGCCGCCTTTTCAATACAAACAAACAGACGAAAAACATAAATCAAATTGCAAAGAAATGTACGCCCCAGTCGAGGAAATATCGCCAAACCAAATTAGATTACTTTTGGTAACTGATAAAAGCTTCAAAGAAGCCTTTAATTTACCCAAAACGAGCTTCCCTTCCGAACCCCTCCGATTTCATTTCCTCTCGGAAAATTATCATAAACCCCTGCACGCCACCAACCATCCAGGATCGTCCTATGTAAGTATAAATTCAAACACATGTTATACAACAAAAGATATACATCAAAAATAAATATATGCACGGTGATAGCGGCCGGAAAAAAAAAGGTCGACATTTTACGCATGTTAATCACGCACCAGCAATCGTTTCATTGTTAAAAAGTAGTAAAAATTTTCGCTCGGATTCCGCTTTTGCAAACTTTCATCGAGAGTAATATCGCGTCTCGGTGGAATATGCAAACGAAGCCACGTCCCGGCGCTTATTTTACCAACTTTTTCCTCAGCTATTTCGCCATTAAAGCGGACTCTTTGTCTTTTTCATTTCCTCTGCATCGTATTCATAGAGGCAAAAATTCAATTTCCTTTTCTGCGCCACCTCTGCTCCGACGGGCTCATTTTAATTAGCATTTAAATCACTCGTTTATTTACATCATCTATCGTTTTATGCTATACGCACATCGTAGTCGTAGTATACTAAATTAAGCCAATCTGTTTATACTTATTTGAAAAAGACGTTCTTTGCTTCTTTTTTTTTTCAAAGGCGTATACTTAATTTGGGCGAATTACAGAATCCGTTCCACTTTACTGCATACTTGATTTATCCCCTCCTCCCGTCTTTTTTTTATTTGAAAATAGTTTGAAAAAGCGAATAGAATTTATTTTTCAATATCTTACGTACAGATTTTTAAATGGTCTCGAAAGACGTCTCATTCGACTTTATTTTTTGACGATGAAATATTTCTAATCAAGTTTACAATCGATTTACCGACACAATGAAGTGTGAAAAGGCCACAAGCGATGACCGCAAGTATGAATAATATCACATCGATTAAGAAGTACTGGTACCATGGCATATTGGCAGCTGGCGATTTCAAATGAGGAGCTCCCTTGTGACGTAGAACGTATTCTACCCAATAGACGGCTGTTTGAGCCGGGGTCAATGGCCTGTCTTTAAATCTTTTGGATAATTCTTTCATGTTTTGGGCGTAGCTGCAAAGAACACACAGATAAGTACTTTTAATGATTTAATTTTTTTAATTGAATTGGCGAAATAAATATTCGCTGGTGTTTTTTCAACCTCGATTATGAGCCTAAAAAACTTTCAATTTGCAAAAAAAAAAATGATTTTCGAAAAAATTCAAAATTATTTCAATTGGCATCGACTTAAGGGACACGAGAGATTGTCCTGAACTTGTGAAAATACAGTTACAAATGAATCAAAGATGGAGAAGTTGGAGAGAGGGGGTAGAGAAGTGGGCATTTTACGATTTAGATAGAATTTTTCTTCAATTTTTTTTATTCAATATGCAAATTTTCTGACTTGAAATTCATGTATTTGTATTTTAAATTTTTATGAAGAAGCCACCACTTTAGCAAATTTTACACTCAAATTAAAATTTTTGACTGAAAATGAATTTTTTTCGTCATTGGAAAGAGTTAATTTTCATTTCATAAAAATTTACGATAATATGGTCTAAGTTATAATTGAAATTTCCCAACCACCTACATCACCCTCCCCTCCCCCCACAATTCTAAAACCGATTCATTTTTCGTGACGATTTTTTAATTTCATTTTAAAAAAATTTCGAAACTTCGTAAAATTGGTAAAAATTTTTTAAGTGTTATAAAAATCATTTTAAAATGTCGTAAAAGTGATAAAAATGTCAAAAAATGGGAAATTTTCATATAAAAAAAAGAAAAAACTGAAATTGTTTAAAAACGACCTAAAAACGGTTGAAAATATAATCGGTAAAAAATTTCAAAAATTATTCGAAAAATGGACAAAAAAATTGTTTGAAATAATCCGAAAAGGTCCATGTTAAAATTATCGTGAATTTTCAACATTTTTATTATTTTCAAGAATATTTGAGAAGATCTTACGAGATTTTCGACGATTTTCAAAAAATTTCATCTCATTCTTATAATTTTGAACAACCTAAAGATTATTTGCACAATTTTTTCTGATATTTTTTTACGATTTTCACGATTTTTTGAATATATTGAATAAAATTTCAAACGATTTGCTCAAATTTTATGAGATTTGAATAACATTAAAGAGTAGTGAACTTTCAAAATACAAATATCCAAAATCAACTGAATTGCAATAAAAATTTTAAATAATTCGAGCGTTTTCAAAATGAACACTTTGGTAAGAGATACCTCAAAATTTGGATCAAAACACACTGAACACAAAACACGACCTTTTTTGGCCACTGGCTTCTTACCTTTTATCAAATAGCACAGATTTTACCGCAGCCAAAATATTCTCTTTAGTGAGATTATCGAATCCAAGCTTGACTGCTGCTCCCCTGTCTACCAAATTATGTATATTTCCATGTTGATCGTGGAACATTGGTATGCCAACCAATGGAACACCATTATGAACTGCTTCCAGAGTACCCAGTTGTCCTCCATGGGTCACGTATGCTTTCAAATTCGGATGAGCTGAAACCAAAAAAGGAACAAACTGAATGTAAACCAAAAAGTTCATAAATTGTTCAATCAAATGAACCTATTGTCAAGTCATAGTATTTCTCCAGCATTTGAAAATTTTTCCATTTATCCTTAAAATATTTAAAATGGCATCAAAGTGGTTTTAAATACTGTAAAAGTAACATTAATTACGAAAAAATTAAAAAAATTTTGGGGGGGATTCTTCGAAATGTCATAAAATATTGTGAAATATCATTAAAATTGTTTAAAAAACGATCATTTATGGAATTGTAATAAAAGGAGATGAAATAATTTGAAAATACATTTGAAATATCTTGAAGTTTATTAGAATCACATTCAAATTATTTCATATGTAAATATAGTTCAAATTGTGAAAAACATTATGGACAGGACACAGTTCTAAGAATTTCTCTTGGTGGGGAGGGGGTAAAATTAGTAATTCAGGAAATTTGTTTGGCATTTAGATGTGTGATCAAGGCATAGAGGATTAAAAATTCTCAATTTTGCGATTGAAAAATCAAAATTTCGTTCTTTTATCAATTTTTTAAAAATTTTCTCAACTTTTTTCAGACAAAATTTTCAAAATTTGGAACAAAAAGTCAAAAAATTATAATTTTTTAACTTTTTTGAAAATTTTTTTCAAATTTGGGTCAGAAAAAATGCAAATTTTTGTCATTTTTTCAACTTTTAGTTCACCAACATCTCTCAATGGACCGATTTCGACCACTTTTTTTTACAAAATGTTTCTTTTGACAAGTAAATGCGTCATCAAGCATCAAGGTCTAAAAATTTAGCACCGTTCGGTCTAAGAATTTTTCTAATTTGGGGCAGAAAAAATCAAAACATCGTCATTCTTTAAAATTGTTGACATTTTTCTACCTTTTTTGGAAATCATAATTGAAACTTCGTGATAGTTCGCCAACCTCTTCCAATTGAATGATTTTGATTATTTTTTGGACTAATTTTTACAATTTTTTTCCCCAATTAAAAAAAATTTGTCATATTTTAAACATTTTTGATATTTTTTCAATTTTTTGAGAAATAAAAAAACCTTATGACAGTTCATCAGCCTTTCCCAATAGACTGATTTTGACCATTTTTTTTCAAAATGTTTCATTCGACGTCTAAATGTGCCATCATTCATCAAACATCAAGGTCTGAATATTTTTAAAAGGGAGGGGGAATCAAAAGTTCGTAATTTTTAAACATTTTTTGACAATTTTTCAAATTTTTGGAATTTCAAGGGTTGCACTCGAGCAGAGCGAGAAATACTTTAGGTACAGGAAGCTGAAGATCAGAGTGTGGAGGAGGGGGGGGGGAGGTGAATTCCTATGGTTTTGATTTAAAATAATTTCGAAAATGGCTTGAGACTCAAAAATTTCTCAGCTTTGTCAAGAAAATAGGTCAACTTTTCGTAAGTTTTTCCATAATGCCAAAGATGCCAAAAATGTTTAAAAGCTGACAAAAATTTGCCTTTTTTCTGCCCCAAATTTGAAAAAAAAATGATAACGTTTTGACTTTTTGTCCCAAATTTTGAAAATTTTGTATAAAAAAAGTTGAGAAAATTTTTAAAAAATTGAAAGAAGAACGAAATTTTGATTTTTTAGTCCCAAAATTAAGGATTTTTGAACCTCGATGCTTGATGACACTTCTAAATGCCAAAAAAACTTCCTGAATTACTAATGTCACCCCCTCTCCACCAAAAAAAATCTTAGAACTGACTGTCGTCAATAACCCCCCCCCCCCAAACCGCCGTTGCTTTTGGAATTGAAAAAAGAATTCAAAAATCGTCAATAACCCCCCCCCCCCAAACCGTCGTTGATTATGGAATTGAAAAAAGTATTCAAAATACAACAGAAATTGTTGAAAAAAATTGTTTGAAAAAGCATGAAACGTTTTAAAGCGGTTGTAAAAAAAAGCTTAAAATTATTTTAAAATTAGGTACGTCTAAAAAATTGTTTTAAATGTTGTAAAAGATGTTATCTATGTATAAAAAAAAGTTTTAAAACTGGAAAAAAATATTCAAAATGTCATTAAATTGTTGAAATGTCCTTAAAATAGCATAAAAAAGCACATTAGAATTTTTATAAAAATTGTACGAGCATATCGAAAAATGTTCAATTGCTTGAAAAGATGTTTCAAATGATTTGAATAATTAAAATATGTTAAAATATTCATAAAATTAAATTTTTACGTCATTTTCAGTCAATTTTTGTATAAATTGAATTGTTTTTCTTAAAATTTTACTATATTTCGAGTAACTTTGGCAAAAATTTATACGTTTCTGAAAAAAATTTTATCAAATTTTATGTTATTTTTACAGGATTTTCATTGAAATTCAACCATTTTTCTGGTATTTTATGCCATTTTCATTTTATTTTCGAAATTTTTGATATATTTGAAGCATTTTTACGATGTTTTAAGCAATTTTAACTGAATTTTCCACGACTGTACTATTGTTTTCTAGATTTTGGCTCAATTTTAAAGAAGTTTGAGAAAGAATTGAACAATTTTATCGATTGTTGAATATTTTTTAAACAATTTACTTTGAAAATTTACAACATTATTCCACAATTAGTTTCGAATTTTCATATTTTTTCATATACTATGGATGATGGGAACATTTTATGAAATTTTCAAGCAGTTTTATGATATTTTATGCAATTTTATCAAACTTTTTATCAACCTTTCTATTCGTTTCAACAATTTTTCTAAAATTTAGCAAATATTCTGACATTTGAACCAATTTCCAAATGATTATTAAAAAAACCACCTTAATTTATGTTTATTACTTACCTAAGATATCAGATTGCGGGAACCATTTGCTAATATAAACATTCTCGGGGATATCTTGCAACTCGAGCTCAAATTTCCATAAAACTTTCACCGGTAACTCGGCGAAAGCGTCTCGAAAAGCTTTAATTATATGTTTGGGTAACGTCGAAGTTCTCACCAATGACCCGAGAGTGAAGTAGATCACGCCTTGTTTAGCATCATCCATGAATTTCTGAATATCCTATTATTGAAATAGACCCATGTGTTATTAAATCAACTTCGTAAAGTTTTCGCAAAGTTTACAGATGGAAAAACCTATCGAATCTTACTGCTGGTAAAGGATTCGTCGGTTTGATGTGAATTCCTCCAATTTCAATAAGATTAGGTGTCGCAGGGTAGGCTGATTCGATGGTGAAATGCGAATTGACGAAAACTAACGAAGTATTTTGTACGATATCTTTAACAGAAGGTACTCGAGGGCCGAAAAAATCTCTCGACATTTGTTCGGTCACAGGCCCGTTATGAAACAGGTCGTAAAATATCGAAAAATACAAATAATATGCTGTGTTTTTTAATCGCTGCCAGAACGTCATTGGTAGAGAATAATCGACGTGGACTTGCCTCATGTAAGAAGGATTTACAGGGCTACCAACTCTGGACTGAACCCAAGGTAAAGATCTACTCGAGATGACCGAGATCAACGGAGTATTAAAATGCCACGCAAAACCGACGCTACAATCTGATCCGAAAATTTCCGTAATAACAAGGTCGAATTTTTCATCCATTAAATTACGTATCTGGGGCAACGAGAATGCTATTTGGCAATAAGTTCTGCTCACGTTGACAATCTGATTGAAATTATTGGTGGTACTCTGCAAAGCGGTTTTTACAATCGCGAAGCTGAGTGAATTAGTGGCGACGCCGACGACTTCAGAAACATCTATGTCGCGAAAATTATCTACAGGGGGTTTCTGCGGGTACGATGTGATTACTGTAACATCGTGGCCTTGGTCGGCTAATGCCTTTAGAACAGCTTGAGCTGGAGCGTAATGACTAATTCCTCCAATTGGGAATACGCCCAAGATACGAGCGCTTTCTGAAGTACTGCAAAGGTATGATAAACAGACCAGCAATATCGCGTAGGTGTCCATCTGAAACACTTTAAAACAGGTATAAGTTTAGCAGCGTCAACATGACAGCCCGAAAGAGAAAGTTTTTTTTGTTAATTTTTAATTTCTCGAGTACGAGTGTGCAGTTTCGGGCTTCGGGGTTCTTGTTTTCGCCATTTTCCAGGCACGTTAATAAATTAGCGGCTTGACCGGAGTGTTTTTCTTTCGACAGGCTTGAAAAATTCCAGAGGTGAAGTGAGCCGATTTCGAACGAGGTGTATTTTGTCGTGTCAATTAGTATACAGGCTCTGTTTTGCTCGAAAGTTTAATTTTTTGCACTTGATTTATAATTTATCGAAATTTCATCAGATTTATTCGGCTAGTTTTTTGGTATTTTTTGAGAAGTGTGACGTCAGAGAAAACGTTATTTGAGATTATTACATTTTTTTTAGCAGAAGTCAGGCCTATGAATGATTAGAAGTGCTCGTAGGCCTACTTTGATGGCGAGAGGTAACCCCCAAAATAATAATTTTGAACCAACTGCCTACGCAAAAAGTCTTCGAATTGCCAGAAAGTAATTTTACATTTCGTAATCTTGCACTTTGAATTAATAATTATGATTATTATCTCAAACAACTTTCGTTGTTATTGATGGTGATTTTTTTTAAACAGTAAAGAAGTTTTTTAATCAAGAGACGAAATTCAGTTAAACCTATCAAAAATGCTGCAAAATTAGTTCAAATTTTGAAAGAACATCGATTTCTATGAAAATTATAAAAATGGTCTAAAAATCATGAAACTCGTTGAAAACCTCGTAAAAATTATTAAAGTCGTCATAAAAAGAGCACAGCCCGAGTAAGAATGGTGAATCGACCCTTAGCTGGGATTTTCGAACTTTCTAGCGATAGTTGGTTCTTATGGTCTAAAAATTCGCTGGTAAAAATTTTGGCCCCTACCTCATCCATAACCCCTCATATCGCCCGAAATACCGATTTTCCTTATAAATTTCTGTATTCTGAAATTCCCAATCGAATTTTTTCAAACTTGCAGGGATGATGAACCATACCAAGGGTCATCTCTGGAAATTTTTTCAATTTTTTTCGAATCTTCTTTCGTACTGAAATCTGAGTTTTAAGACTTCAAAGTGTAATAACTGCATGTTGTTTCGGACCTGGCAAAAAAATCTCGATATATATTATGTAGTATATCTATATGTAAAGCATATATTTTTTTCAGAAATTTTTAATATGATGGAAGACCTTCAAAAATGCTAAAAATCAATTTTTTCTACCATATTTCACCTTTAAAGCGGTCATTTTTGAGTGAAAATTTTTTTTATTGCAAAATATCATCAAATACATCTAGAAACACCATTAACCTGAATTTGGACCAAATTTGTTCATTTGTTCAATTTTTTTCAATTTAATTTAAAAATATGTACCCACATGACGTCATTTT
>FIZU01062962.1:0-22877 GCA_900064475.1 Pseudococcus longispinus
TATTTTGTGTTCGGGTCTGGGGGGGGGGGGCAGTACCAAACTCAAATTTTGAGAAAATGCAAAATAAGTCATGTTCGGAGTCAAAATCTTGGTGTACTAAGCTGAAAAATACGAATTTGAAGATTTTTCAGCCATTTATCCTCAACAAAGGATGGTACCGAACCCAAATTTGAAAAAAAATTCAAAAAAGGTCGAGTTTGGAATCATAATCTAGGTTTTTTAGACTGGAAAATGAGAATTGCAAGTTTTCAAATAATTTATTCCTAGGACTCCTATTTCTTACAGTCTTATAATCGTGTGCTTCAACCTAAAGAACACAGATTTCGACTCTACGTTCGATTTTGTGACATTTTCATCAAATTTGAAAGTGATACAACCCCCCCCCCCTCCCCTCCCTACTACAAGGGTTCAATGGTCAAAAAAACATCAAAATTGCATTTCTCAGGCCAAAAAAACTAAGATTTTGATTCTAGACACAAATTTTTCGCATTTTTTCCAATTTTGATTAGTGAGATTTTGAATTTTGAGTGAAAATCCGATTCAAGTTCAAAATTTGTTCGATTTTTTTTATCGATAACCGTTAAAAATTGAAATTTAAGTTATCTTTGATTTTTTAATTTTTTTCTGCATTTTACTGACTTTGAACGACTCTCACAATTTTTTCTATCAATTTTTATGAAAATTTTTAGGGAGATTTCTTGAAAAGGGAAGTGGACCCTAAGAACAGGGAGGTCTTAAAAGAGTGGAACCCCAGCTCATTTTTAAAAAATACGTCCTAGATTACGAATCAATCATAAAATTGCATTTAACCTCAAATCCTCAGGGACGTCTTTTTCCCCATTTGCGACTGAACTACCCTCAAACTCATTTACTCGAAATAAATTCGAAATAATTCACGCATAAATGACGGTAATTTTTATTGATGCTTTTAACCACAATACTGACTAGAGAAATCGCACACAACGAACGAAATAAATACAAGATAATAATTTAACGAGTAATTAATACATTTCTAACATCGATTTTTTTTTAATTTATTCACAAAACTACTAACTCAAATGCAAAAATGGTTCGTATAGGATTTTAAAATCAATATTCACGAGAAATAGCGGTAACAATAATAAATATTAAACCGAAATATTAATAACAATTTAATATGTAGTATATTCGACTTCTATTCGCTTATCACAATATTCTGAAAAAATCAAAATACAAGGTACATTTTCACGCATCATCGGAAATAATTATAATACTTTGAATTTGAAAGTCCAACCTTCTGGTATGAAAATGGAAAATAAATCAGAAACATTCCATTAAAATATCACCTGTTTTCGTTCCTTCTCTTTTCGTACAAAAATGATAGATCGAAACATTAAACATTGCCACTTTGAACTAGTAACGAACTTAAAACATAAAGGAATGTGGCAAGTTCAATATTTTTTCCATAAACGCAAATAGTATCAAACCGCAGACAATTACATCATGTTTTCAGTCGGTAGGCGTGGTTTTGCTCCTATTCATCTTCACTAAATAAAATGATCTTGAATCGTTCATAAGCTAAATTAATAACGCCCCAGCTGACAAAGGAACGCGTATAATTCATATGTACTCCTTTATAAAAATTACCTATTTTTTTACCCCTTTCGGTATAAATTTCACGAAAAGCTGTCTTAATCGAGATATACTCGCCTCCAAGTTTACTCTGCATATGAACCTTGATGACGTTAAAAGGATAAAAAAGTGTACTATTCAGAGCTCCGATACAAGCCCCTACGAAAAACTGTTTCAAAGCGTGAAGGCCCCATAAAGAGCTCGGCTGCGGTATACGTTCGTTGAATTCTTCTCGTAATAGAAAAAATACCACATTGGAGGGTCCATTTCGTAACAATATCGGAGTCAGTCCGCGATAAAATTCTCTAAAACCGTATTCCATTCCGACTACCTTAACGGCGTCTTTCATGTTGACGAATTGTTTCTGGTAAGCGCTGTCCTGTAACAAAGTTTGTACACGTTCGAATGGCGTCAGTACTGCTTCGACCGAACCGGCTAATATGGCCGAAATTGAGTTTGTTAGTTTCGGATGCAGCTCCGTATCTGATAAATGTTTTCTGAACATGTCGTAGGTACCGAACATCAGCGACGATGAGACTGATTTTTGCAGCAGCGGAGGTAGCATTCCTCTGTACAAAGTGACTACTCCTTCGTCTACTATTTGTAGAAATGCGCTTCTTACGCTGATACCGTGTAACATCTGCGATAAAGGAAGGGACGTTTAGTGAATGATTCGATAGGTGGCCTATGAGGGAAGAATTTGATTACCTGACGGAATATTATTTTATTTACGGGGTAAGTTATCGTAATGTTGACCATAGCTGCGCTCCAACCGCAAACGAACTCCCTTGGGTCGCCTATCAGTGGTATGTAATACAGTTTGGGTACTTTGCATAAGTTCTGTTTCACTATTTCTTTCATCTGTTGGGAAAACGTACACGTCAAGTGTTGCTAAGACGTTACATAATTATGAAAAATACTCACCGTGTAAATATAATAAATCTATCGAATACATGCAACTCGTTCTGTTGTGAATTATAAATAGAATTTCGGTGTTGAAATTTCCTCCACCAGTTATCACACATAACGCGAAGTATAAGCTGGTTCAGTTCTGGGGAATGAATTGAATACGGTTAATGATATCGGAATATATGATAGATGAATAAATAAAAAGATTATAAATAATTTATTATAGCTAAAATGAGTAGCAAAATAAGTTTAGATGTTTGTAATACCATTTCATTTTACGAACTGTTTCAACGTTTTTAGACGACAGGAATAACTTCTAATACGAAGTAGAATTGTTCGAATTTTCTGTACAATTTAAGAAATGCATAAAACTATTATAAATAATTTTTTAATTAAGAAAAAATTCAAAAAACTTGCATTTTTATCGTGTAATTGATAAGTTTTTCAAGCGCCCCGCCGCCCATTACAGTGTTACCAGTATCCTATATAAAATTATACGCATTTTTGAACTGTAGAAATTTTTTTAATAGCCATAAAATCGTTTTTTCTTTTAAATCAGGACAAATATTTTCAAGAAATTTTATTTTAAATAATCTATCATGAAATTTTTATTGGAAAAATATGTAAAATATGAAAAAAAGAATTTTATCAATTGATACCAAACAAAAAAAAGTAGCTAACAATGCAAAATTTCTCTTTCTCACTTTTTGTTATCAAAGAGTTCGTCTGGATGACGTCATGTGGAATTCAATCAATTAAAATTGAATTTAGCATAGAGCCAAAAAAATGAAAAATAAAATTTTTATGTTTTTTAATTTTTTTCCCTCCAAAATATTTGTTTATTTTTGCAATCTTCCATTTTGAGTTAGAAGTTCTTTACAAAATGGCTGGTGTTGGTCTTGTGTTACGAAAAATTTTCTTTTTTCGATTGTGTCTTGAATTATATCATGAAATTTATGGAAATGGAATCGCTAATATGTTGGTAAGTAATTGGTAAGTCTTATTTTGAATAAGAAGATCGGAAAAATCAATGTTTAGATCCCATTTATGATTGAATATAATACTACAGCTGGCGTCAAACATTGAGAAATAGGACAGACAACGAAAGAATATCATGATTTCGTTTCATATTCCTTTCCAAACTAACTGTCCACGCCATATTCCTTCAATGAAGACATTCGAATTAGACAAATTAACACCTTCGACAACTTCTACCTGTGATCTCTTCGCTTGTCTGTAAATCAAGTAATTTGTCGCGAATAGTTTCCTAAAACACAGACATTACGTTGCTCCTGCATTCAAAACATTTATCAAGCCCTTTTCTACGCCTAATTTTATTCGCACTTCGCCTAATTTCGTACAAACTATTCCACCGACCGGCTACTTCCTTTTCGATTAAGTTTCCAGCGAGTAATTATGTAAATTATATTCGTACTTCGCATTGATTTTATTCCCCTCGTTGACATTTTACATTTTACTTAATTAGTAACCTAGTTAAGCCGAAGGTTCCTGCGACACAACGAAAATAACAACCATATTTCACATTTCAATTGTAATCCATTTAGCAGTAGGCCTGCATCTAATGTAACCTAACGACATGACATGGTAATTTCACCACTGCTATTGTTAAATTTACACACACTAGCAGCTAATAAGTTTTATTATATTCTTGATGTGGGTTCTCTGTATCTATTTGTGTATATAAAGTTGTAAAAAAGTATTATTTCTGAATCGAATATTTGTTTTTTTCAGGAACGGATCTTAGGTAAGTATGTGGATTCTGTTCGGTGGCCATTTGTACGAGTAGATTTATATGTTTGGAATAGTTTTCAATATGGAGACCATCATGTATACGATTATAAATTAAATATTAGTATCGAAGGGGCTTATTGACGATGGTATTCGTAAGTCCGAACATGTCTTTGTCTTACGTCTTATATAAACGTTGAGAGGAAAGCACGAGAGGAGAAGTTTCGTATGTGTGCAACGCCAACCATCGATAGGAAGTAGGTCGCTTCGAAACGACCAATGAGAGACGCGCATGTGTCACGTGACTTTGTTGTTATCTGTCAGCTGAGAAGTGGAGTAGTTGCTTGAAGCCGGGTTACAAACCGGCCGGCTATATTCATTGTTTTGTGTTTGTCTGTACACTCAGCTGATCGTGTATTCGTTTCGTCGTCATCAATGTACGCTGCGTTTATGTACCTGAATTAATCATATTATTACTTTTATAGTAATAATAAATTATCGCGAGTTTCTTGTGCGTTTCGCGGATCGTTTTTCGCTCCATCGACGTGTATTTTGTTTCGCGTCTTGGTCGAAGTGTAAAAAACACTATGAACGTGGTTCGTATTTGAATTCGTTTTTTTTTTATTACTGTGTGTTAAAAATTTTTCTTCCTCTGAGTTAATTATTATATCATGTCTACCGGTAAAAGATTAGCGAAACGTTCGATAATTGGTACTCGAATCTGTGCACCGGGTGAAGATGGACTTTTCTACTCCGGTGTAATACAATCGGTGAAAACGCCCACTGATCACGGTGATTTAGAAGTAAATATGGATACCGTGTACGCAGTTAGGTTCGACTATTCTGCTAAAAAGTGTCCGTCTTTAAAACGCGAATTTTATGGTTCGGAAATCATCGGTCCTGGTTTCCAAACTTTATCAAATATTCTTCTGTCTGCTGGTCAAAAAGTATATTTGACTTACAACGGCCGCGAGATTTCGGGACACATAGTCCAGCATAATTGTCTCGTGGACGAGGTCACGGTCTCTATTAATCCCCCTGGATATGAGGTGAGCGATATAATTTTACTACATTAATCTCTTTCACCACCGAACGTGTATTATGGATCGAATTCCTAGAACTTTTTTCACTCTCCGTCACCCTAGATTCGAAAAACATTCGCGTATATCTTTTGTTGTGGAAAAAAAAAATAATACCGACGATTTTTCCCAAACGATATCTATTTTTTATCGTTTAATTGCGATTAATTGAAGATGCGAGATAAAAAACTCGCGAACTACGTCTTTGTTTATTACGTCATCGTCGCTTTAATACGACTTGGAAAATTCTTACGAGTTTCAGACTCGCGTATTGATATTTTCTCCCTTTGTTTTTGTTTAAAAAATACTTTGTGCTTTGTGTCGTGCATATCGTAAGTACAAATAGTACGTCCGAATAGACATTTTTCTTATCACTACGTAGATAAAAAAATTTTTTCGTCGAAATGCTCAACCTGACGTTGAAATTTATTCCAACGACCTAGGCGTGATTTTTTTCCAATTGGAATATTAAATTCGTATTGTGATCGTGGTTCGAATATCGCCGATGATAGAAAAAAATGCAGCCACGAACTAAGGTACGGAGAGCGAAAAATTTTACAATAATTCTAATTCGTAATACACGATTAAAAATAGCATATAACATTCAATGTTGGTTTAATTTTCTCTTTTCACATTGGTAAGTGCGTTTGAATTAGGTAACCGGTACGATTAATAGGTTATGATACCCTTGGAGTATAAATATTTTGGACGATATTGTATACCTAAGTAATGTAAAATCTATCCTCGGCCATACCCCAACTCCTTGATGGTCTATCTAGGCCGATATCTAGCAAGTCATTAGTATCTCGGATTGATCTACTTTATACCTAAATCTTTTAATGTACCAAAAATGGTAACACTTTAGGTATAAAGTACGATCGACGTTAGATCATCATCTAGCATGCCATTATTGATCATTAATACCTACCAAAAAAAAAACATATTTTTTTTGACTTCTAATACATACCAAAAAAAAGACAAAAATTAATAATGTGGGCAATTTTTGAAGACCTGTCAAAATTTTTGAACGACCTAAAGCGTAAGTATTACTAGAAATATTTCTTCTTTTTTTTTCATATAACTGAGTATTCTTTTCTGTGGTGTTTGCTTTTACTTTTTTTTTTTTTGTTCTTGAATTTTTTGCGTATTATCACACCGTGTATTACGCGTGCTTTATTTACCTAATACCTACGTATTTATATAATATTATGGTCATTGCTAAAGTACTCGTACTGCGTTTCATTATCATTAACGTTGTTTTTTTGTACGTCTACGTCTACCCGCCGCCTCATGCCCCACGACCGCGAGGTGATTATATCTAAATAGCGGTGCTCGTAAATCTTTTACCGTGTTACCAAATTGTCTGACGTGTAAGACGTCATTTCCGCTAGCTTTTCCATGTCCTCAATCCTCCCGAGCCCTTCGAGCCCCTCAGCGGTGTAGTTTTCAGATGTGCCGGTCACCGGTTGCCGGCGTGATCGTTTTTTTCGTAGTTGTGGATCCCCTATTTTGGCTCGACTTCGCGGTGGAATGTTTGAAATGGAATCAGCTGTTTGCCGGCTAAATCTTCCTGTAGGTCATGCTATAACGAGAGATGTAATTTTGTAGTTGGATGTGAAAATATGCTGCTAGAGAGATGTAAAAACGAATAAAATTATGGTTGATGATGCGGAGGAAAATTTCAATACAAATTTTCATCATTTTTAGGGAGGAGAGGGGGGTCAGAAATATCGGTTTCGTCCCTTCTATGTCTGTCCATTCAGTAGTCAACAGTTTTTAGAAATCAATAACATTGGTATCGAGGGGAAAAGGGTTTGTGGAGGGGATAAGAAAGGGTGGGAGTAAGCTGCTTTGGTAAAAATTCAATTTTTAGTTAGTGGGAATAACAATTTGAAGTACTAAATTGGCAATTTTCATTCATACTTCTCTTTTTTTTTGAATAATATTCTTTCATGTGCCTTCGTGATGATCAATTGTGCATTTGTGTTTGTGTTTTTGTTATTTAAAAGAAATGAATTTATGAAATATTGAAAGAGAAATTGAGAAAATATCGATTTATAACGTAATATTGACGAAAATGTTGTATTAAAATTTTTTTTTTTAAATTCTGATGAAAAAAAAAATGAAACTAAACAAACCCTGAAAATTTACCCCAATCAGTGATGAAAATCAAGTGCTTTTAAAATAAAGAAAATTAAACTAATTCGAACAGAAAACCATAATTCTGTCTCTCTTTGTAATTAATAACCTCTTCGGATTGCTTCGCATACAAGGTTAGGTTAGGTTAGGTCAGGAGAGTGGCTCACATTGAAGGTCAATGGTTTTGAAAATGAAAAAAAATTATTGACTGCTAAAATTTCGAAAACTAGCCTCCTAGGGAAAGAGTTTTTGCTTTGAGCAGAAAGAGAATTTCAAGCTCTACAATTTTGATTCTTAGTATTTTTTTTCGTAGGACCTTTAGTTTGGCCTGAAAATTGCATGTTTATGGGAATTTAGCCCTTATTCGAAGTCTATGGTTTTGAAAATGAAAAAATATCCCATAAACGTGGATTTTTTGGCCAAATTAAGAGTCCTACGAAAAAAATGCTGAGAATTAAAATTGTAGAGCTTGAAATTCTCTTTCTGCTAAGAGTGATTGGTTTTTTTTCTTGGAGGCTTATTTTTTGAGATTTTTGGAGTCAAATTTTTTATTTTTCATTTTCAAAACCATCGATTTTCTATTTAAGGTTTTAATCGATTTATCAAAATCAATTAAATTAAAAAACTGTTATAGAATTTGAATTGTGATCAAAAAATGAGGAAAATGTAGAGAAAATCAACCGAACTTTTATAAAAATTGATGGAAAAATTTTTGAGGGTCGTTAAAAGTCAATAAAATGCAGAAAAAATTGAAAAATCAAAGATAACTTGGATTTCAATTTTTAACGGTAATCGATTAAAAATCATAATCGATTAGAAGCGCAGATTGAATTCGATTATAATCTTAATCGAATTAATTTTGAACTTGAATCGGATTTTCACTCAAAATTCAAAATCCCACTACTCAAAATTGGAAAAAATGCGAAAAAATTTGAGTCTAGGATCAAAATCTTAGTTTTTTTGGCCTGAAAAATTCAATTTTGAAGTTTTTTTGACCATTGAACCCTTAGAGTAGGGAGAGGAGGGGGGTTGTATCGCACTCAAATTTGATGAAAATGTCACAAAATCGAGTCTAGAGTCGAAATCTGTGTTCTTGAAGTTGAAGCACACGATTATAAGACTGTAAGAATAGGGGTCCTAGAGATAAATGATTTGAAAATTTGTAATTTTCATTTTCCAGTCTAAAAAACCTAGATTTTGATACCAAACTCGACCTTTTTTGCAGTTTTTCAAATTCGGGTTCGGTATCATCCTTTGTAGAGGATAAATGGCTGAAAAATCTTCAAATTCGTATTTCTCAGCTTAGTACACCAAGATTTTGACTCCAAACATGACTTATTTGGCATTTTCTCGAAATTTGAGTTTGGTACTGCCCCCCCCCCCCCCCCCCCCCCCCNNNNAGCCCCCCCCCCCCCCAGACCCGAACACAAAATCTAAGTCAAATTTTAAATTCTGCATTGGAAATTACTTCGAATCACAAATTTTCAAACTTTTTGTAGGTAAACATCTGTTTGAAAAAAGATATACAAGTTTTTTTTTCCATGCGACGTTGCCAAGTTTTAGTTTTTAATCGAAAAATGCTGCATAAATTTTTAAATCAACATTAGAGTTGAATTCTGAAATATTTTAAACTGCGAATTTTTTTCTGAAACTTTCATTTTTTTCTGCTGAAATTTCGCTGGAATTTTTTCCCATCAATGAATTGAATGATTTAAATAAGGGATGAGGGGGGGGGGATGAAAATTGAAAAAATCAATATCGAATAACAAAACTGCGAACCAAGTTGAGAAATCATTATTTAATAATTTTTAAGGTATTTTAATACATTACTCCCATCAACCCTCCTCCTCCCCCCCATCACAGGGTCGAACACAAAATTTCAGTCAAAATTCGAATTCTGAATTGGAAACTACTTCGAATCGTGAATTTTCAAACTTTTTGTGGGTAAACAACTCTTTGAAACAAAATATACAAGTTTTTTTGCCATGCGACGTTGCCAAGTTTTAGTTTTTAATCGAAAAATACCGCATAAATTTTTAGATAGGTATAAAATAAACATTCGAGTTGAATTTTGAAAAATTTCGAATCTCAATTTTTTTTCTGAAGCTTTCAGTTTTTTCTGCTGAAATTTTGCTGGAATTTTTCCCCATCAAAGAAGTGAATAATTTAAATAAGGGATGAAAGGGAAGGGGATGAAAATTGAAAAAATCAATATCGAATAACAAAACTACGAATCGAATCGAGAATTATTATCTATTAATTTTGAAGGTATTTTACTACTTTATTCCTATCAACCGCTCTCCCCCCAACCACCCTCCAACAGTCATCGATTACATATCCTTCGAAATTTCACTCATTTGTACTCCCTCGATGATTCGCAGTTAGACTGAGCTGACTAATATCGATCTCTTCCTTTCAAAAGTTGGGTTTTAATATTTCACAAAGCACAGTTGATCACTAGCTCTTTAATCATTTAAATATTACGAGTAGATTGGTGCTGAATTGGAAGGGATGATACGTACACGAATGAAAAAAATGACGAAAATTCGTTCAAAAACTGAGTCGAATTTTTTGTATCATTTCAACAGTTCCTTACTCCTACTTTCTCTTCAACCCTCTTCCAAAAAAAGGGTCCAAGAGATAATATAATCCTCGAACTTGATTCAAGAGTCTCATTGAAGTTAGAAATATTATTCGTACATCAATTCTCGTTTCTAAAAATGAAAGAAAACATGTTTTTAAAAATCTTCAACCTCGAATTCGCTGCAATACTCCACTACTCAGGCTCTAAACCATATACCTTCTAAAATCTTATCTTCCTATCCATACAGAAAACAGATTTATTCACCCCAAAGGCGTTTCGATTTGACCGTGAATGGCCTTGTCGATGGTAGTCGTCGCTCGTCGACGATCATATGTTTTCTAGCCATAATACCCGGACCATTATCCGAGAGTCTAGCCTATAATCGTCGCGTACAAAATACATACCACTTCCATCCTACAAATTCCTTATACATCTTCTCACATAATAAGGGTTGTGTAATCGACTCTACAAAGCAGCAACCATATTGGCGGCAGCAACTGCGAACAGGTTGTGAGGTACGGAACAATTGGTAAAGAATGTCTTTTCTTCTCCTTTTTTTTGCTCTTCGTTTGTCTCTGGGTACGTCCCTTATGCACTTGGTTTGATTTCGAACCCTAGAACGTGTTTGTACAGGTCTTTAGGGTTTGAGAGGTAGTAGCTGGTTCGAGATAAGAATTCGTTGAACTAATTCGATTTGTGGAACTGAGAAATATTCATCAGAGCAGGTGTTACGACGCAGTTAAACGCAATAAGAAATTTTCCACGTAAATTACTCACTGTGGGTTTTTTCGAGATTCGATATCGTACCGGCCGGCGACTCGGATATATCAAAATGAACGAAAATTACGAATACAATAGATCATTCTACGTATTTCAATTCTACATACAGTACGGCGTTAATTTAACCCGAAGATGGTTCCATTTCGTGCTTTCGAGGACCGGTGTGAAGTGGTGCTGCGGTCGTCGGTGTTTACGAAAAGCGCATAAAAACGTAGCGTCGCCAACGTCCTTGATAAAATTTTAAGCGTGGCGATGACGTAATCAAAATGTACACCGTTTAAGAGCACGTGTTGGTGGTGTATTGAATGTGTCAGGCTCTCTTTGCTCGCCTCTTGGTCTATGTGTTCTCTCAGCTGTGTACGCGTGACAATAATTTTTCTCTCGTGCCTATCTGCCTGCCTGGATTCGTACCCTACGTGAAATTTTTTTTCCATTCCCCTTCCGAGGTACAGGTGAACTGAAGTTGTATTCGGCCTGGCAAAGGTTCCATACACTTTGCAGGGTTCTCTGGGCGGATAATGCGAATACAAGTTTTGTCGAGTAATTAGTCGCACGTGTGCAGGAACCTGGGTCGAGGGGGGATTGCGTGTGCGAAATTTGTGGGCCTTGAAACGGTGCACAGATGGTTGGCCAGGAGGAGAGAGAAGGGGTTCGATTGTTTTAGAATACCTTGGTGTGAAATTTATCCTTCGGTTGGGTGAATAGAGATGTGTAGGAGTGGTTTTTTTTGTGTCGAGATGTGGCAAATGATAATAAGGAGGAGAGGGGTTGGTTGAAGAGAAGGGGTAGAAAGAAAATTTTCTATTGAGATGAAGCTGAAAGTGTAGTGGGTCTGTATTGAGCTGTAGATGGTTTGGCATTGACCATGAAAGCGGGAGAAGAGGGAAGTTGATAGTGATTTGATCAGTTATTAAATTTTTTGTGAAGTTTAATGGTAGATTTAATAAATCTGGATATGAAATTGGTAAATTATGTCAATTTTTAGAGGAAGAGACGAAAAGAGAAAGATATTCGTTGCGAGAGAGGTTCGATTTTTATTATTTTTCGACAAATTTTTCATTTTTATTTTTTTACTTAAATGATTTTTTAAAGATTTTTTTTGTTTTTGTTTCTAAATTTACCTGGAAATTCTTTTTTTCTGAAATAAATTCGTCGTGTTTTCAAGTTTTTTCGGGTTTCTTTTCGTTTTAATGACTTTCACCATTTTTTGTTTTCTACACTTCAGTTCTTCTCCCCCCCTCCCAACCCCCACCCCACCAAACTTGCTCGGGTTTTCTCGAATTTTTTTAAAATATATTTTTCGATCACTTTTTACATTTTTGACTGTTTTTTGATTTTTTTGAAGTTTTTAGTGTTATTTTTTTAATTTTTGTTTCTGGGCATGATGAACCTTGTAGTCCAAACCCACCCCCAAAAAAATAAAATGAATAATAAATAATAAAAAATAATAAAAAATATAAAATAAAAAAAAATGAAAAATATCTAATAAAAAATGAAAAATAATAAAAAAAATATATATCTAATAAAAAATGCGAAATAATAAAATATAAAAAATAATAAAAAATAGAAAAGGGGAAAAAATAAATAAATAAAAAAATTAATAAAAAGTAAAAAAAATGAAAAATAAAAAATTATAAAAAATAAAAATAAATAAAAATAAGAAATAAAAAATATTGAAAAATAAAAAAAGGGAAAAAATAAATAAATTAAAAATAAAAAGTAAAAAAATGAAAAATAAAAAATATTAAAAAATAAAAATAAGTAAAAAATAAAAAATTATAGAAAATGAAAAAATGAATAAAAAATGGAAAAATAAAAAATTATAGAAAATGAAAAAATAAATAAAAAAATGGAAAAATAAAAAATTATAGAAAATGAAAAAATAAATAAAAAAATGAAAAAATAAAAAATGAAAAAAATCATTTTTTTACATAATTTTTAATTTCTTGTTCTTGGAAAATTTACAAATTTTCAAAATATTTCGAGATTTTTGAGAGTTGAAAAATCATTTATGAAAATTGATCTGACAGAATAACTGCATTTTTGTCCAGACGACAAATGTATGTACTAATAATTGACCAAATAAGCTGAAATTTTTATGAGAGATGAAGCCTTATCGCGAATAGAAGTCTATTGAATTTGAGAAAAATTGGCGAACCGGTTCTCGAGTTATTCACGATTCAAATTTTCAAATACCTCTAGCACCTTGAATGTAGCAATTAGGTGAAAATCATACATAATCTTTTTGATACCATTCGAGAAAACGTACTAAAAAGGTTATATACTGTTTTCATTTTTGTAAACTGGTTCTCGAGATATTTGTGGTGATACAGTTGGATTCTTTCCAAAACTTGAATTTCGCTTCGAATGTCTGAAGTGAAATTTTCACGGTCGTTGAAAAATGAAGAGGAAATCAGATTATTCGATGTATTTGTTCTGTTAGAAGTTGTTTTTTACAGTTTTTGTTTTAAAAATGAATTTTCTCAAACTGATTCTTTAGATTTTCTGTGTTCAATAATTGTAAAATTCAGGCTCTTCCTCATCTCTCTTCGATTTTCCATCTTTTTCAAGGAAATTTAGATTTTCAGTAAAATGTGCTCAAACCAAATATCGGTTAAAATGGTCAAATTGTGCATTTTTTTCACTATTTTTGCTATTTCTTCATTTGTAGTTTAACAAATGTGCATTCTAAGAGGTGTATTTGAGAAAAAAGAGTCACTTGCCTCGATCTATTCAGCAATATGGAGAATTTTCGTCAATTTTTCCATCAGTACCACCCCCTCCCCTTCTCCCCACTCTATCTTTTTGAAATTTCAGAATAATTTAATTTTTCCTGTCGACCTACCCCTCTCCCCTCCTGTAAATATTATTCATTTTACCCTAATATTGATTTTCCAGTTTTTGTTGCTCCGCAGTCTGCAAGTTTTGTTTTTTTTTTCAGATTTTTTGATGTTTTAGGTGAAAAATTTGCAACTTTTCAAAATATTTTGAGAATTACGATTTTTGCCATTGAATTGTAGCCCCCCTCGCCCCCTCTACTCTTCATCGCTTCCAAAAAATCTATATTTTTGTCATTTGTACTCGGCCAATGTCTGCAAAAATGATCCAATTTTCATTTTTTTTCACCAGGGCAGGCTATCTAACAGTCCTGCAAATCCTGCAAATGTCCTGCTTTTTGCTGGAACGTCCTGTTATCCTGCAAACGTCCTATTTTTAGGTCAAATAGCGTTAAATATCCTGTTTTTTTCAATTTTTTTCAAAAAAAAAGTGTAATTTATTTCAATTTAAGTAAAAAATTAAAAATTCAGCGAAGTGGAGAATTTTTTTAATCAAACGTGTCAGTGGCAACCCTGTCCAGGAGTCATTTTGTATTTTTTTTGGTTTCCTTTTTGTTTTTTAATAATTTTTTATAGAATTTTTTCGAATTTTGTGAAAATATGATTTTTATTGGGGGGGGGGGGGTCACATTTTGAGAAATCGTTGCTTAAAAAAGCTCCTACATAAAGTCCTGCAAACGTTCTGCTTTTTGGTTTTGAGATTTTGTTAGATAGCCTGCAGAGGTTTTCCTCTTGAGTTTTGAAAATTCGTATAAAATTGCCTCATTCATTTCCCTCCCTCTTCCTTCTCACCACAAAATTTGTTCTTAATGTTTTTAATAATCTAATTTCTCAAAATTGAAAAAAAATTCCAATTTGATTATTTTCAATTTTTTTTCAGTTTTATTCGTTCGAGTTTTTTTTACAAATCATTCAGAACCTTATTTTGGGGGAGGGATGGGGGTGATTCACCCCAAATCAACCAAAAAGTCCCTGGAAAATCCCTTCGGTTCGTCCTTGCATCCAAGTTCTGTTCAATCGGAAAATTTTTATACGTTCAATCCCCCCCCCCCCCCCCCCCCCCCCCCATCCTTCCACCTCTTCCTCAACATCAAAATCGTCAATTTTTGGAACTGAAATCATAAATACATTTTATCAATATCTCCGAACAACTAATCAACTGTAATTTTTTAGTTTGAATAAGCAGAATTAATCAGTTCTACGAAATTGATTTAGGTATTTTTCAAAAATTATCCAAAATCGATTTTCCAGAAGAAATGCTTGATATTGTGTAATTTCCACATTTCCAGGATTCTTCGTTCATTGCTCGGTTAAAAATTTCCATCAATATTTCGAACTATCAGTTTTATTTCTCAATACTTTTCCTATCGAGTTTTTTCCCAATCGAAAAATAATTCGCAAAAAAACCGACGAAAAAAACCTCTCACGCAGACCAAATAATATTTGCGAAGCAGGGTCAAAAAACGAGTCATGACCGTGGCCTCACGAAACGAAAGAATCCAACAGGGATGACAAAACGTAGAAGGGTAACGCACGAAATAGGCTGACGAATCAATAAGCTTATTTTTTTATTTATTCGGAAAAGCTGCACGCGCTTTTGAGTGCGATAGAAAATGAAAATACCTTGGCGAACTTGCGACCGCCCTTGAAACGACCTTCACCTGACCGCCTGCCTCAGTTTGTCAGTTTACTCTGATGCTTCTCATTGTCGGGGGTGGGCCAAGGGTGAAAAGATAGGCTCGACGAGGCAAATTGTAATATCTTTCGAAGCCTATACGATTAAAAAGAAGAGAGAAAATTTCATTTTTCGTTCCACCGACGCGCGATGACGAAATACCTGTATAATTTTTGATCGTGCTGTTGCCAAATTTACGTATAGATAGAATGATTCCCTAGCGATTCCGAGTGCGTAGGTATTTTTCCATTATTTTCAAAACATAGACGCTCGCTTTGGATATCGTTGTGAGAAAATTTTACCTTTATGCGGCAAGATGTGGAAGAAAGTTGTTGAAAAAGTGAACAATGTAGGGTATACGAGCCCGTGTTTAGAGAGCGTGAAAATTACCAGATTTACGACAAATCGACGCCGCTCAACAGTGGTCTCTGGTTCGCGATGTGTGCGTAAGAGCTAAAGATACGTCTGCGGATGGAAAAAGAACCGAATGCGAAAGACAAAGAGGCAAATACCGGCCATTCGCGGTACCTGGGCCGTCTGCGGAGTGTTTTTTTTATTGAATGAGCGAGAGAGCGCGTGGAATTCGTGTAATTTCTATTAGGCGACTATAGAAGGAAAGATTTCGCTAACGTTCGTGGTATTTCTGGTTGGTAAAATTGTGTTACGACCTAAATAATTCGTTGTATAGGTATCCGAAGCGAAGCTATTGCCGTTCGGACGACTCGACGCCATCGCGGCGACAACGATGATGGCGTTATAGTAATTCTACACAGCACCAAATCGCCATCGTCGACCGTCGTAGCACTGGATCCAATTAAAATGCTCTCTCGATGCTGATAACCTCGACGTAGGCTAGCAAGATGAACCGAAGGTGGTTATTAATATACGACTACATTGTCGAAAAACAGCCCATTTCTATGACGCGATCGACGATGACGACATCGCCAAGCACCTCTCTGCGAAAAATATTCCTCTTCTGCGCCACACTCTCGAGGGGTTTGGTGCGAAATATCTTGTGCATGGCGTAAAATCGACTTCACGTGTATCGAACTCGAAATTTTCAACTTTTGCGCACGAGTACGCCCAGTCGTAACGCGCCGGCCAAAATTTTGCTCTACTAGCTCACTAACCTTTTCACATTACAACGACCCGATCAAAATTGCAGAATTTTTTTCGGGTTAATGGTTTACTGGCACGGGTCTCTTGTTACCATGCGTCTATCGTTTGTCTGTCGTCCAATTTTTTTTACTCTTTTTCGACTTTCGATGCGACGAAATACGGCTCGCCGGGTTGTAATTTTAATTCGACTCGATGAGTCATTATTTTAGACGCGAATCGACGTAGGAAAATGTGTAGACGTCGTACTGCAGTGAATTTTTCGGTTTTTTTCCTTCTTTACTTCGCCTTCCTCTTTCTACCCATTTATTGAAGTTTAAAAGACAATAAAGTATAATAAAAGGGTGAATCATCGATGACACATATCAATTCATGTGGCAGACGATTCAAGAAGGCTGGACGAAATGGGGGCAAGGGCACCTGTCACCCTTAAATGATGAAATAATGAATTTTTTCCGGAAAAACTATCGAAAATTTCATTAAAATCCTTTGAAATGTTTTAGAAGTGGCAAAAAAAATATGAAAAATGTTTGGAATTAAGATAAAACTAGTGAAAATATCGTTATAATCATCGAAAATGAAAAAAAATTTGTCAAAAATGTTCAAAATGTTGTAAAAATTGTTGAAAATTTCATAAAAATTATCAAGTAAAAATGTTTCAGAATAGTGGAAAAATTACCAAAAATCCTGTGAAACTAGCTTAAAAAAAACTATTGAAAATTAAAAATCCTTTGAAATGTTTTAGAACTGGCAAAAAAAAAATAAAAATGTTTGGAATTGAGAAAAAACTGGTGAAAATATCGTTAAAATCATTGAAAAATTGAGGAAAAATTTGACAAAAATGTTCAAAATGTTGTGAAAATTGTTGAAAATTTCATAGAAATTATTAAGTAAAAATGTTTCAGAATTGTAGAAAAATTACCACAAATCCTGTGAAACTAACTAAAAAAAACGATTGAAAATTTCATTAAAATTTTTCAAAATAGAGTAAAAATGGTAAAAAAATTACGAAAAAAGTGACATTTTGGCTTTTTCAGTGACTTTTTCGTCCTTTGTACAACATTTTCAATGATTTTTACGAAATTTTCAACCTTTGTCACAACATTTTAAACACTTAACAAATTTTTCATAATTTTAACAAATTTTCGATGATGTTTTAAAAATTTTTCAAAACTTTTTAACATTGTTTCATGAATTTTGCAACATTTTTATAACTTTTTCAATATTTTTCACAACATTTTAGACATTTTTAACGCATTTTTCACGACATTTTTAATGATTTTTGACACAATTTTCAACAATTGAACAAATTTTGGAAATTTTGACCAATTTTATATCATTTTTTTGTAACATTTTTAACAGTTTGAACACTTTTTATACGAATTTTTCATATTTTAACGACGTTTTGAATGATTTTAAACAAAATATTCAAAATTTTTTAATATTGTTTCATGAATTTTGCATCATTTTTATAACTTTTTCAATGTTTTTCAAAGTATTTTAGACATTTTTAACGTATTTTTTTAGTATTTTAACGACATTTTTAATGATTTTTAACACAATTTTCAACATTTTCACAAATTTTTCATAATTTTTATAACATTTTCAACACTTTTTACAGTTTGAACATTTTTCTACGGATTTTTCATATTTCAAACGACAGTTTTAAAGATTTTAAACAAAATTTTCAAGATTTGCCAGCATTTTAGACATTTTTCATAATTCTTAGAACATTTTCAATGACTTTTTACAATATTTTCAACACTTTGCCAAATTTTAGACTTTTTTGACAAATTTTGCATTATTTTAACGATATTTTCAATGATTTTAACAAAATTTTCAACGCTTTATCAAAATTTGGACATTTTTGACGACATTTTCAGTGGTTTCTTACAACTTTTCATGACTTGTCAAACTTTTTGATATTTTTTCATAATTTTCTATGAATTTTTTACAAAATGTTCAACATTTTACCAAATTTTGGTCATTTTTGGCGAATTTTGCATTGTTTTAACGATATTTTCAATAATTTTAATTTTTTTGTCATTTTTTATCATTTGAATTTTAACATTTTCAATGACTTTTTACAAAATTTTCAAGACTTGGCAACATTTTGAACATTTTTCATCATTTGAATTTCAACATTTTCCATGATTTTTAAAATTTTTAACATTTTACCAAAATTTGGACTTTTTTGATGACATTTTCAGTGGTTTCTAGCAACTTTTCATGACTCAGTAACATTTTGGTAATTTTTCATCTTTTTCACAACATTTTCAATGACTTTTTACAAAATTTCTAACATTTAACCGAATTTTGAAAATTTTTGACTATATTTTCATCATTTTAGTGACGTTTTCAATGATTTTAACAAAGTTTTTTAGACTTGGCAACCTTTTGGTCTTTTTTACAACATTTTCAATGACTTTTTATAAAATTTTCAACATGATATCAAATTTTGAACATTTTTTTAACGAATTTTGCTTTATTTTAATGACATTTTAAATGGTTTTTAATACAATTTTCGACACTTTAACAAATTTTGGACATTTTTGACGAATTTTGCAGAAAAATTTTTACCTTCTTCAATACTTTAAACAAAGTTTCAAAATTTTAACGAGCTATTCAATAACTTTTCACAAAATTGTCAATATTTCACGAAATTTTGGACCTATTTTCAATGTTTTTCAACACTTGACCAAATTTTGAAAATTTTGACAAATTTTGTATAATTTTTATAATATGTTCAATACTTTTAACAACAGTTTGGACTTTTTTCAAAATTTTAACGATATTTTCAACACTTTCTACAACATTTTGAACATTTCTACGAACTTTTAATCATTTTTACAACGTGTTCCATGATTTTCTACGAAATTTTCAAAATTTTTCACGGCAGTTTGGACATTTTTTTACAAATTTTTCATCATTTATAGCACATTTTTAATAATTTTTACGAAATTTTCAACAAGTTTCACATTATTTTGATCATTTTGACGACTTTTTCTTCATTTTTGCAACATTTTCAATCATTTTTCGAAATTTTTAACAATTTTCATGGAATTTTACTTCTTTTTCGTCAACTTTTCAGTACTTTTAACAATATTTTCATTGATTTTTTTAGTTTTTTTTTCAATTTTTCAAATAATTTTTTATGATTTTTATGAAAATTTAATTTTTTTGTTATTTTTATATGATACACTATTTCAACGATATGTCTTCTATTTTGAGCAATTTTCAAACTTATGAAAATTAAATTGTTTTGATATGAATTTGAACGAAATTGGAAAATCTTTCTTTTTCTTGAAACAACTTTTATGGTTTTTTCAATTTTTTTGACGTTTTATTAAATCATATTATTTAATTTTCAACAATTTTTTTAATTTTTAAATAATTTTTATTTCATTTCAAGTAATATTTGTCATATTTCAACAGCTTTTACATTCCAATCATCAATTTTTTTTATTATTATGATGTATCTTCGTTCATTTTTATGAATCAAATTCGAACTAAATTTTTCAATGATTCGAATTCAATTCTTTTTTGTAGAATTTATCTTTCTTTATAGAAAAAAATCCTTCAATATTTTTGAATCTGTTTTCCATTCGTTTGAAAATAATTCTAATCTCGACCAACATCAGTAATTAAAATTCATACAGAAATCCCTTGGTATCTTTCTGCATATTTATGTGAATGCAAATCGACGATAATTCAGATCTACAGCCACTCGCATCGATTTGGTACGAGCACATAGATTAGGAACAGATTTCAATAGGAACAATTCAATCATAATTTCGACCTTGTTTCGGATCATTGAAAAAAAAACCTTACTACTTCCATTTTCAAATCTCCAAGTTCTCTAATGAGCAAATTTCATTGTAATATTGACGATATTGTTGAATTCAGTCTTTCTTGAATACTACTACCATTCGACCTGCCCTTCGGAATTGATAACGAATTGAGTCATCTCGTATGGTAAAAATTATCAAATTCCTTTGTCCTCATTTCAGTCGAATCGTCTGATCCAAATCTGCTTTATGTTTGTTATCTTTAATGTCATTTCGAACTTTACCTTCCTCTCTTCTTCCACTTTATCGTTATTGGAATTGATTTTCGAACCAATTTCTTTCGTTCGTCGAACTCGAATAATTGCTCGGAACGAGTCTGGTGCAATTATCGAGCCTATTTAGTCATAATAGGTTCTAGATATGGTAAAAATGGCGCCCGGCTGGACATTGTTATGATCATCGATCTGGTCCATCGATTCGAACCTAATTACGAGTTGGTTATCGATGGATTTTTTGACCAATGATTCTGTTAAATCTCAAATCCGCCGGTATGATTCATATTCTCTCGAACACTAGTATCATATTTTATAGTTATACCGGCCGGCTTTGCTGACCAAGTATTGGGTAACTGCGTACTAAAAACCGTACCAAACGATCTGGCAACATAGCACACGTGCCATTGAACCGAACGAGTTTCGTTCTAGTATAATTACAAATGCGAGCTATATGTATTACAAGCTCGATCTCTGTTAACCATCCGAGTCATCGGAATAGAAAAAAAAATCTCGTAAAATTTCGATGGTTTTTTCTGGCCACCTTCGATGTCGTCATCGCTGCGGACTTTCCTCTGTGCGTCGCGCAGACTGGTAGGCGGAAGTCAAAGAGACGCCGAAGTACCACGCAGGGTCACGGTGCGAACTTGTAATCAGCTCGCGAAATTTTCTACCAAATTTTTCGTTCGTATCGATGCCCTAGCTAGGTAAATTTCAACGCACACGAATCCATAACTCGTACCAAGGTCTTCGAATACGTAATTCGGCTGCGCGATGCGAAAATATCCCAATATTTGTACAAGCTGCCGACAGCGGTATATTTTTCAACTCGATGACAATATGTTTTAAAGTACCTACGTCAAAGATACACACGTACGTACGTTGCGTAATTCCCACCTGCAGCTCCGACTATGTACATTTACCTAGTCTCTTTTTCGCACTCGTGTTTGATTTCGCAACCCACATACCGAATCCTTTGGCTGGACGAATGGCCATTACCATAGCGTGAAATCTTTGGCCAATTCGGTCCGGCGACGTGGTTTCTTTGTTGGGGAGCCAAATCCATCCGTTGGACTTCTCTATCTTGACTCGTGCTGGTTTGCTGGAGTTATACTTACGCAATCGCCTTCTCTTAATGGATTTGTAAAATAACATGCTAGTACACGTATCCACGTACAATGTACCTAGACCTATGTACAGGTATCTAGGTATTTGATGGAGGTCTAATACAGCTCTTATACGTACGAGATATTGAGCAGAACAAATATCAAACCTATGTACTAACTTTCACGCTAATAAAAAATTTTCATTACGTAATCATACCAGTACCTAGGTATATACACTGGTGCACAGATATCTAGTACATGTATAATATACTCGACTCATATATCGAACAACATTGTTTGCGCTTATTAATTAGGCATTGTGTATAAATCCTCGGTATATATCTTTTCGCATTCGTGCCATTGTTGTGTATATTTTGCATTTGTGTTGTGCCTGCCTGCGTATTATTGGTGATGAATTACCAATTCCAGCATAATATGCAGATAGCTGCTGGTTGTGCGGTATATTATCGAGTGACGCTGACGCATATTTATACCTTATTACCGGGTCGCGAACGCAGAATTACACTATCTGTTCTATTATCTTAACGAGATAGTGAAAATACGTACATCCATTAAGACCAATTCGAGAGATCGAGATTTGTGTACCTGCTCAGGTGAAAGGGGAGAGAGACTATCGAGAATGTAATCTTTTCACACGTGTGTTTGGGTGCATGTATTGGTGCCGAGGTCTGAGATTAGTCAGGAGTCGAGCTAGGTCGATGATTGTGCGTGGATTTGAAGGGGGTTTTCCCTGCGGATGGGTTTGGAATGTTGGTTGAACGGTGTAGCAGTGTTGTTGAGGTGAAGATGCGAATAGAAATGGATAAGATGGGAATAATTTTGTTGATGGTTGAGTTTGGTGGGTGGGAGGGGGAGGGGATGGTGATTGAAACAGTGTTGCCAAACGTGTTCTAATTTTTGGAAAATTTACCTAATTGAAAGGAGTAGCCTTTAGAGTTGTGGGATTATAAAATTGTATGCTGATTTTGATTTCGGTTCAAAAACTGATCAGAATTGGCAAAAAATATTTAACCGGCGCTGGGTGGCATAGCCCCGCTGAACGAGACATGTTTCACCGTATAGCCCGTGCCTCGCTGAACACACCACACTATTTGGAAGCCCACCTATCTCTTCATCAGGGGAAGTTACACGATGTTGGAAAAACAGAATTTGAATTTCACCTTAAGACACACTTTTCCCTGATCGCGTACATGAGAATCCAATATAAAAAA
>FIZU01062974.1:0-31882 GCA_900064475.1 Pseudococcus longispinus
ATTATTGCAATTTACAAAAAATACATAAAAATATATAAAATGATTGGTATCAGACCGCAGACGAAATGATGGAAATGTGAAGAGGTAATGAATGGGTACATGAATATGATACAAAAGGTTATCGAGAGGGTACTATTACACCTCCACCTTCGTATGATTTCTGTGTAATTGAATCAGCCATGTCGGGAAACTCAGAAGCTATAATTTACATTTAGTCAAATATCTATCATCTTCGATGCGATGTGTTATCAGTGATGATCCTTGGCGTTGGATTGTTAATATTAACTTCCTCTTGAAATATACCTACGTCCTACATCTAAGTACTGTCTAGTTAGTATTGTCAATTTCTTCAAACGACAACGTGTGTTAAACTTTATTGCAACTTGCAAGTATAAATTTATGATGAGAATTGGAGAATTTCAATCGCATTTTACGAGCGTGCGCGCGCACGCACTCGCGTTCTGTTGTATGTACATGGATACGTTTACATTCAAAAAAGGCAAGCACCAAGCAGTAATCTTGACGATCTCCTTGGTCGTCTATCTCTGTCATTTCGGTCTCTGTCTCGTCACTCTTATCAAGGACACAGGGCATCCAAAGGTTCCCTCAGCTCAGTCCTGCAGATTGCTACTGCTAGTATTGCTACTGCGCGTGCACAACCCGCAACTTCAAAAGGTTTCTGTACATTGGTGCTGCAAATATTGGCCAATCTGGCATTCCGGTTTCTAGCTCATTCTATTCTTTCAACGTATAGTTAAAATTTTTTGCCTCATCCTGTGTAAATTACTAAATCAATATATTCTTTATCTACCAATTTCTCACAATTCGGATCATCCCCTCTCATATCTCAAAGAAATCGTCGGACTGGTAGTGCAAGGGGCGTTTTGTATCTTAACTTAATAATTAATTATTACATCAGTAGTTTGGTTTATCGGTTTGCATGCATGATGTTCTGGATTATTCCATAATCCATTCGTCGCCTGCTCGCCTCATCGCTGTCGGCTTCAGACTTCAGTTTCTCAGTCATTAGCTCGTAGCAAAACCAATCTAGACGACACAAGCCATGAAGGTAAAAAGGCAACATCGCATTTCCGAGGTGTAGACGGCCGACTTTCAAATATATTTTTTCACCATAACTGGGGAAATATTTGTCAAATCGCATATGAATGAAAGAAAATTTTCCGCTCTACAATTTTGCTTCTTATCAATATTCATCAAAAACGCTTAGTTTGCTCGGAAAATGGGAAAATGTGAAAATTTGCATATCCAAAAAAACAGTTTTTCAACGATAAATCATGGAATATTTGTCGAATCGAAATTACACAATTTTCACGACATTTCAATAACTTTTACATTTTTGTTGAGCGTTATTTCACCCTCTTTGTCTGAACGAAAAAATTGAATGAATTTATCGAAACACAAACTTCAAAAATTAACTAGTTTTCCTTTGCTGATTACCAAAATTTCGTGTTTTTTTGGTCAAAATTCGTGCTTTTTTCGTTATTTGGTGATTTTTGTCATAACTTCTTCCCCAATTTGAAATGTTAAAAAAATTTCAAGTTTGAAAGAGGGACTTTTTTTATCACTGTTTTTAAATATTACATAAGTGATTGGACTTTCCCGATCAACTAACTCAAAAAATTTCTATACGAAAAAAAAATCTAAAATGAAAGCTTCTTTCAATGGGTCAAACTACAATTCCCTAAATACTAATCATAATTACAACTTTTGAATAAGCATAATATGTAGGAAAAGACGTCTTAGTATACTCAGAATGGATTGCCAACTAACCAGGTGGAAGAAGAACCATCAGTTAATGTAAGAAACACTCTGTATAGAAATAGAGAAAAGGGCGAATGATTGAATCCATGTACAAGATTGATCAGAAATAAAAACACTTTCTTGCTAACGTATGCACTCCAATTACATACTTCGAGACCCATATTTTTTTTAAATTACATGCATCCTTGATGATAGTGAATTTCTAGCTTGCACAAATTTTGCTAGCAAATGAAAGAGAAGAGAAATTTTTTATCAAATTATAATCATTAATTTTATCGTGAGATCCCACACAACATCGTCAATTGACAAACAAAATACGATATACTTCACGGTTTTGTAACTTTTTTTTAATGATTCAAGCCAGTTTCTTGTTCGATCCTACTTTACAACGTTGTTTTTGTTAAATATTTTCTCATTTTTGAAAATGGTCAAAGTGAGAGAATTTTGTTGCGGATGTTCACTTCGAAGTGGGACGTTTACCATTGCATGGGCTTCTTTGGTAAGTTTAAATGAAGCATGTTTACTGTACCAAGTATGAATATTTTATTATACATAATTATTTAGGGTTGTTTAAAAATCCAATGTCAAATTTCAGATATGCAACTGTTTCTTGCTTGTAACCAGTGCATACCAATTTTTTTACCTTCAACGACGATACAGTGAAAGGACTTACTGTATGTTTGTTTTAATCATATTATACTAGTACGTCCCGTCCCCCTTGAAAATACTCAAGATTAATCTTTATTTTAGATACGAGTGCATTCCTTCCTTCATCATATATTTTTGTTTATAACATAATAACGATTATTGTTGGAATTGCGGTTTCTATCATAGCTATATGGGCACTTCACAAGGTATACTTATCCACCTCTAACTATTCATTTGACATATTTTAGCCTATTATTCATCAGAAAAAGAATAGAACCTCGAATTGATAATTATTTTCAGAATAAAGTCAAATTTCTGAACGGGTTGTATTGGTACTTTTGTTACGTCGTGGCCAATTTAATCCTAAGTGAAATACTACTGATATTTGAACCGAGCTGGGAGAGGAGATTAGAAGAGACGAATTTGTTCCTTTCGAATTATAATTATGATTACTTCGAGAATATAGTAACTATTCTAATATTATTCGTTTTTTTAACAGGTACAAAAAAAATATTATTATTTTTGTTCGTTTCAAATATTTCAAGTTTTTGTGCCAAGTACCTAACTCAAGCTATCATTTTTTTTAGCGATCGTATCATATTTCGCATTAGCTGTGAAAAGCTACCGAGATTACTCACTGAGAAATGACGCTCAAAATGTTCAATTCGTGGGTCCAGACGCGACAACAGTTGGTTATATTGCGGCCTAATTATTTATTCACACTTACGCATTAACATACATTTAAATTATCCCTTCAAATTATACATTATGATCGATTTTTTTGAACATTGCACTTTCAAAAACAAATATTTATCAATAAATTTTATCCTAGACTTTTCGAATTCGATTGACTTACTGCGATTTTTATACTTTTTGAACCGATATTCTTCAACAGATAAATTTATTACCTGTAGCACCTAACAAACACTGATTAGGCAAAATTTTTACATAAGATTTCAAACAGTACCTAGATATTTACCATAGACTATAAATTAATTAATGCACAAATTTTTCCTATCCGCCAAATCAAAGGTGATGAATTGAAATTATAATATTTCATTACTTTAGCCCCTTCAATATGAAAGATAGGCAAAATTCGAACATAACTTTAGTAGTAGTATTAATCAAGTATTTACGAAATGAGCCATGTACAAATTTTTCATATCTGTCATATTGAAGGTGCTAGAGCACTTGAAAAATCGTACAATTTTGTAACGCCTTCAATACGACTGGTAGAATAATTTAAATATGGTCCTATTCATCCAGGGGTCAGCAAAATTCGGGAGAAAAAAGAATGTAAAATTAAAATCCGAAGTTCTTGTCATATTCAGATTTGAAATTCAAAAATTTAAAGTCGTTCTCAAAGCTGGATTTAAAATCCAACATAATTGTACATTTTTTTTTTTTACCAAGTTTTGATTTGATACTACAAATAGATACAGCCAATTTTAATTTTGAGATAGGTAAATCAATTGAATAAAAATGGAAAAAAAAGTATTACGAATATGATAGTCGAATACCAGTGATGTAGACCGACAGGCAATCAAGGGGAGGGGTGAGGGGTCTTCGCGAAAAAAATGAAATTTCATGCAAAATTTTTTAAAATACTAATTATTTTATCAAAATAAGTGGATTTTTATTGTTTGCTAGGGCGAAAATTTTTGCAAAGAAAGGCTTTTAAAAGCTTGAATTTCATCATTTTTTTCAACTTTTCAGTCGTCAAGGAGGGTCCAAATCTCCAGGACCCTTCCCCTTAAATACACCACTGTAAATTACAAATTATTTCTTAGCAAGGAAAAAAAAGGATTTTGGATTTTGTTGACCGTTTTGAAAATTTTTTGAAACCCAAATATTTTTTATTTAGCGATTTAAAATCCAAAATTAAAAATAAAAACAGGTTTAAAATCTAAAATCCAAATCCGTATTTTGGAAAATTTTGGATTTAAAATCCGGCAAGATTTAAAATCTGTGGAACCCTGCGCAAAAGCATATACTATGCTAAAAATACATACATCATTATTCATTTTTAGGCTGGTCCTTATTTTAAACTTTTGAATTTTTTAGCTCCCCCCCCCTCCCACAAGTTATTCTTTTATATGTGGAAATAACTTCATATTTTTTATTTTTTCCATGCCTTCATTTTTAAAAAAATTGGAAAAACAAAAATTGGATTAAATTTTTGATTTTTTTCATTTCAAGCCTCTCGGCTATTCTTTTTGATAAAAAATGACTGCTAAATTTTTTTATCGCCCTCCCCACTATGTGATAAAAGTGATAATTTGAGGGGAGAGTCTCCATTTAAGACGCCAACTATTTTCTCATTGGTTAAGATAACAGATTTCGAGTCATTTTTAATAAAATGGGGAATATTAGGAGGAGTTCCTGCAAAATAAATAAGAAATTAATGACTTTGATCTCATCCAATTTTTTAATTTTTTTGAAAATTGAGTTGGGAAAAAAATGAAAAATAGAAAATTATTTTCTCATAAAAAGGAACAACTTTGAGGGGGTGGGAGCAAAACGAATGAGAAAAAAATTGTCTTCGAGTATTGTAAGGACCACCCTAGTTATTTTTTCAAACTGCTTCAAAATAATTTCCAGAATTTTCATTCAGTAAATCTCTACGTGTAGAACTTCGATCAGAGAGTCATTTGGCTCTAATGTAAGTTAAGTAAGGGTAGTATGTATTGAAAGCTGTGTACAGACAGCTGAATGAGACATAGTGAAAACCAAAATTCAAACTAACAGTGCCATGGGATGCATTTTTTTGGCAAAATATCGATGGACGTTGATTTTTAGACCAAATTGAACGAATCCAGTGCTAGGAAAAAAGTTTGAAAACGCTTCTTCCATAGAGTTCACCCTCTTCGATATTAATAAGCCAGTAGGTATGCCTAACAAGAATACTACCAAAAATTTTAATTCTTATTCCCAAACGACATGATCATCGTTTTCACCCAAGTCCCAAAGTAATATTCACCGGTAATGAAAACATTCGATTGCATATCTCGACACTCATCGCCTCTTCTGAATTACGAATAGTTATTCTTGTTGATAATGAACTTCCGTTACTGAAAGTTTTGCCAACAAATAAAAGCAAAGAAACTATTTTTTATCAAATTTTAATAATGTATACTCATTATCGCATTTTATCCCACGCAACATCACCAGTTGACAAATGAAATATATGTACGATTGTACTACACGTGCCTAGCTCTTTTACTTAGTTCTAATGGGCTGGGCTGTTTTGTAGTCACATACCTAAGTACCTATACATCTTTGTAAAAGTGTTTATGGTAAAATTTTTTCAACTTTTTGAAATGGTTAAAGTACGAGAATTCTGTTGCGGATGTTCACTTCGAATTGGAACGTTTGCCATAGCATGGTGTTTTTTGGTAAGTTTATCTACTACCACAAATGCTCATTGTACTAAGATTACCTTATAAATTTTTTGGCTGTCTGGTTTAAAAAACTAATTTCATATTTCAGATATACACCTGTTATCTACTTATAACGACTCTGTACCTATTTTTATACGTTCACCGACAATTGAGGGCGATTAAGGAAATCGCCCCCGAAATAGGTTTGTTTGATAGGTTTTAATCTACGTTATTATTTTTTTTCTCTATTGAAACGTTTCATGATTAATTTTTATCTAATTGTTAGAAATAGATATTCACCTGCCTTCATTATATATTTTTGCTTACAACGTAATAAAAAGTAGTGTTGGGATAGCAGTTTCCATCATAGCATTGTGGGCGCTTCATAAGGTACGTATGCCTACCTACACTTAACGTTCATTATTTATCAATTTAACATAAAAAAATTTAAGCCCCAGCTGTTGATTATTTTCAGAATAAGGTGAAATTTTTGAACGGTTTGTTTTGGTACCTTTGTTACATCGCAGTCACAGATATCCTAAGCGGAATACTGATGATATTTGGAAGTGATTGGGATATAGGATCGGTAGAGATGGGTGCATTCTTCTTGTTTTATACTTACGATTATCCCGAGATTGTAATACCTTTTCTAATATTGTACACATTTATAGCAGGTAAAAAAACATTATTCTGAATTGTTCACTTCAAACACTCCCAAGTGTTCGTATTGACTCGAGTTCTTATAATTTTTTCAGGTATTATATTATATTTCGCGTTGGTTGTGAAAAGCTATCGAGATTACTCGTTAAGAAACGACGGCCTAAATGTCCAATTCGTCGGTCCAGATATGACAACTGTTGGATATATACAAGCTGCCTAATTATTTATTCATATCTACGCAATAACGTGAAATTAGAATTAAAATTATATACGTATGTACATTGTGATTTATCTTTGGAATATTTATATGGATTAAAAAACAAATATTTATCGATAAAATTTTATTTGAGACTTTCCTAGTTCACTTGGCTGCGATTTTTTCACTCTTCTGGATCAATGTTCTTAAATGAATGGCAATAATTCAAAGTATACCGAGTGCCATTTTTTTGAAGTTGTTTTTGAAGCCTTGTATGTATATTGGTATATGACTTAGCACCCTTTGCTCAAAAATGAACGACTTCAAAAAAATGGTACTTAGCATATACTTTGAATTATCGCCATTCAAATGTAAATAAGTCATTAATTGAAAAATAATTTTTCTCAATTAGGTAAATTCCCTTAATTTTTGAAAATTTAATCCGATTACATCATACGATCAAATTCATAAGATATTGAGAACCACTGCATTGAAAAATTCGACTCATAACAAGTATTTCGTAAAATCGTCACTATAACTTCTGGTATTAATAATTCGTATTAAAATTTTATAGCCAATTTGGGCAATTTTTTCGAAGGTTTATGTTCGTTGTTGAGTATACAAAGTTACACAGATGCACCAAAGTTTGCGAACAGGTATGGTAAAAGTTGGAAATCGTGTACATGGAAATTCGCTATCTACATATTGGGTGTTTTATTGTACTGTGTATTGTTTTGGTTATTGTATATGAAGTGATCATTGTTTTTGAAGGTTTATCATCAATTTGGACAATATGAAACTAAATAAGTTCATATTTGGATACTCCCTACGAAATGGGTGTCTAATTATACTTTGGAGCGTCTTGGTAATTATTTATATCAATTAATTTAGACCTAAATACCGCTTGATTCACAGATCAAATTTTAATTTTCAGATAACAGATTGTATTCGATTAATAGCTAGTAATATATTCGTCCCATTATACTTTTGCACAGATAGTAAGAAAAAATTTTCAACAAAATGATTTTTTTTTTCAAGTAAAAGAGAATAACATTGATTATTTTTTGGCAGGATTTCCGAGAATATTGCTTTACATCCACTATTACAATTTAATATGGCGAATTATTGGGCTGCTAAGTTGCGTTCTCGGATTCAAAGGAGTATATAAGGTACAACTTACAAGTTGTAATGGAGTTTTCTTTGGATAAAGTTCAGGACATGTACATGAGAGTAAAAATCTGTGATGAGAAGCAGCAGAAGTGATATACACGTATTTAACACCAGGGCAGAGCGTTGGTCGGCATAAAATTTGTAAATTTTCCTTCCTTTATCAAGCTCTGCATCTCAAGTTTTCAAACCCTCACCCTCTTTGGATGAATTTTGCAAAGCAACATTCCCAACAAAACTTCTGCCAACAAAGCCAAAGCGAATCACATCATTTTCTGTTAAAATCTCTGTTGAAGGTTTTTTCTAATCTGATGATCTTTTTTAGGAACATTCTGCCCACTTCAAAGGCATAACTTTATATTTAATACATTGCGTCATATTCGAAACCCTTTACACGATTTTATTGGTAGCATCCAATTCCGTATTCGATATTAGTTATTCTGCTTGGAACAGTATTTTGGTCAAGTTGGATGTTTTTGAATTACCGAAATCTTTATTCGTGTTTTCTCAGCTCTCAACTTGCGTCATACAAATAGGTAAGTATTTTGCTCTTTAAAAATATTTTTAGTTATATTCCATCACGGTACATCAGAATAAAATTCATTCGACGATGATTAATTTTCCAGTGATTTTAATATACTTCGTACTGGTAGTACATTTTTATCGGAAACAATTAAAGCAGCCATTAGAAGATAGGTTTCAATCACCTCCTTCAGTTTCTCAGAAAGATAAGGAAATTCCAGAAATTATCGTGCCCTAAGCAATTGAGCATATTAATTCATTTTTATCGAAAAAATGTCATCCTAAATATATTATAATTTGAATACTCCACGCGAATAATTTTTTATAGTTTTTTGTGGGGAGGGGCAGATGGATAATTGGATATACTATATTCTTTATCTGTTCACAAATTGAATAGAAATGTTCGTAAATACGAAAAGTATACATATAGAAGAAATAATTACCTCAGGGATGGAATATTGTATCGGCCAACAATGATATTACTCGAGTAGATAGGTAATATAACTATACGTATGTATCACGATGATAATGAGACAGAAGCTTACCCCATTTTTTGTTGATTATATCGCGATGTTCTTGCACAATTTCGACAATTAGGTAAATATCTGGCACGTTCATTACAAACTTCAATAGGTAGTAGGTAAGTACCATAATTTCTATTCAAACTGATGACACGAATCGATGCAGATGCTTGATTGTAAACTGTAAAATATGATGAAGGAGGTAATTTAAAATCATCGCAAAAATTCCAGAAATATCCTTAAAGGTTGACAGAATTATAATGAAAATTGCATTGAAATAAAATTAAACTTGGTTAAAATAGCGTGTAAGTGTAGAAAATTATAAAGAAATTGAGTTAAATTCGCAAAAATTACTCAATATTCAATCAAAATGCTTCAAAATAACGTAAAAGTTGATAAAACATCAAAAAATGCATCAGAATCGGAAATTTCGTTTCGAAACATGAAGTTGAGAGAAAAATTGCTAAATTTTCATGAAAACGTCATAAAAAAAATTGAAAAATTGAAAAAATATTTTAATAGCTTGAATTAAATACTCTATAAATTACCCAGAAAAATCATTAAAAAACGAAAAAATCGTGTAAAATGTTCAAAAATCTTATAAAAAATTGAAAGTTATAAAAAGTGCATCAAAAACTATTAAATTAAAAAAAATTGAGTAAAAAAAACGAAAAAAGTATTAAAACATCCTAAAATTGGTAAAAGTACACGAAAAGATATAAAATATTTTATTTTTTTTTAAGTTGAAACAGCACAGAAAAATTGGTAAAAATTATGAAAATTGTTTTTCTAATACTTCAATTCTTTTTTGGAACATTTTGAACAATTTTAACGAAATTTAATAAATGTTTAGGATATTTAAAACAAATCCAAAAACACTTTGAACCATTTTTACGATAATTTAAATGATTTTTACGAATATTTGAAACAATTTTGGCTCAACATTGAACAAACTTGACAATATTTCAACAATTTCGTGCCATTTTTAACAATTTTTACCTTCAGACTGTTTGGAACCAAATTCAGAACATGCTTAAACAGTTTTGGTGAAATTTTGGATTATTCTTAAAGACATTGTAAACATTTTTGTATGTATCTAATACTTTCAAAAAATGAATTTCTACGTTATATCGAATAATTTTTACATTTCAAATAACATTGACGTGTTTTTAACCATTTTTTTTGTGATTTGAGATAATTTTATTCCAGTGAATTGGCAATTTTGAATGAATGATAAATGCATGCAACCCCTATCAACAACTTCTCTTCCTAATCGATAAACTTTCATGTATTTTAGTAAATTTTCGCTGATGGTCATCAAATAACCTATACCTAGACTCGATTCGTCTCAAATATTGTAAACTATGTACATTGAAAACATACTCGTAACATGCATTACAGTGATATCTACGAATATCACATTCTCTGTTTTTCTCTCCGTTATCGTATTCCAATAGAAGATAAAATAATTTTATAAAACAGAAATCTGTCACTATCGAAGAGGGCATAAAATAGTTTCATCCTTCATTTAGATATACTCGTCCAACTCGCGGAATTTCATTATTAGAAAACCAAGTGAATAGTTGTTTTCGGAGGTAAATTTTCGAGGTGAATAGGTTTTCAAAATGATCAACTTTAGAACAATCAAAGCGAAAGAATGCTGTTGTGGTTGTACGTTACGAACAGGATCGTTGATTTTATTATGGTTAATCTTGGTATGTTTGTTTCATTTTAAAATTTTAATTTTTGCTCAATTTAGATATTTATTTCTATGAAAATTTATTTTAAAATAGATTAAACTCGATAGAATAATTTTAATATTTCAGATCGGTGATAGTATCGCAACTTTGTATTATTTAACTGATGTAGTTTACGGTAGCGGTGGCAGGTATCCATATGGTAAAGAATTAATTTATAAATGAAAGTGTAATCAATCACTTGGGTACAGAGGCAGTGAAATTTGCAAAAGTTGATCATATTTTCTTACAGGTACTGCAACTTTGACGAAAATTAGTTCAATTTATTACTTATTGTGGTCTTTTGCTGGCATGATAGTTTCTCTGCTAGGAATATTCGGCATTCAAAAGGTAATAATAGTTTAAAATAACTATCTATAAATGCGTCGAATCGATGTGTCTACGTAAACGATTTTTTTTTGTAGAATATTCCCAGACATCTGACATTCGGTTTGTATTACCTTGTTTTCTACACGATACATTTTGTGCTGAGTATCGTATTGCTGATTTTTTTCCCAACTACGTACAAAGCATTTGTCATGGGTGGATCGAGCTACTCATATACGACACCTGGAGCTACCAATCTCGTACTTATTGTGGTTATCATGTATTTCCTCTTCATTGGTACATATGATTCTGAAAATACTACCAAATCTTTTCATAATTCGAATTTAAGTATTTAAAGACAATTATGAAAATTGAATAGGTACCCTGTGTAAAGTGTAATTCATTTTTCAGCACTGACATTGTATTTCGTGCTCATAATAAGAAGCTGTAGGGATTCCATGGCGAAGAATCTGGCGAACAATAAAGCTAACGAGGTTCCAGATCCGATAGCTATTGGTTACAATGCTGCTTATTGAAAACCACTGGAAAAGAGAAACAAAAGTGCTATCAATAAGATATGAATTTAACGTATATTTGATTTATTGAAAAATAAAACCTATGATTTTAATTTAATGTACTAGCCTACCATGAAATGAATAAATAACTTGACTAGTGCATTGATCATTTGATTTTTATTTCAGTTTTTATATGACAATTTTTTTTTCACTGCTATTCAGATTATTGTTATCTTCAATGACGAAGAAGGACAACACGAGTAAAAAAAAATATGTGCAGGAATTATGCATATCTACCCTAAAGATAATGAAGTGATAGATTGATAAAAAACAGAATTCACGACGATAAAAAAATTGAATACGAATGAGGAATAAATCTATCAAATTAACAATTTTGAAATTTTTGATTACACACGAGTTCAAATCTAAGGTTCAAATATCGATTTTTTTTACACGATGACTGCCCTCCCTCAAATCAAAATCATCTAAGAATCTTCATTGTTTTGAAATTTTAAATTTAGAGATTTGGATATCAAATCGAATAAAAGTCATATATTTCAACTAAGGTACATATATACATGAACAATTTTAAACTACCTATATTTTTTCTAAATATGGTCCTTTTACAATGCATCTTTCATTATTTCATGACCCATTCAGAGCTTCACAAATGAAATTCAACAACTTAGTAAGGATGTTATCACAAAAAAAAAATCTGCTATTCATATGGTTGATTACTTCGGTTCAAAGCAGAATCGAAAGTCGGCAGGATTTCTTGCAAAATTCAACTTATTATTAGAATTTTCAGACTTTGAGATGGGAAAAACTCACAACAAAATTGACTAAATGTGGTAAAAACCGAAACAGATATTTTCAAAAAAATAAATTTCTAAATAATACTTCATTATACCCAGGTACTCACCAACCAATTGGATTGAAAGATAGAAGTTTCATTTCAATTTTATAGAATTTCGTATGTTGGACTATTTTTACCGATGGAATGGATACGTTTTCCATTTGAATTCGATGGACGATGATTTCTCACGTCGTTGGAATCATCTTTCTCATTGTTTTTTCAAACCGTTATCAACGACAGGAAGAACAATTCTAGACGAAAACAATATATACATAAATGAAACGGAAATGAAGTGCCCTGAAAGATAAACTATAAGTTCGGAATCATCAATGGACTCGATTTTAATTTTATGTGACAGTTTATTAGTGAACGGAATTTTCATAAAACTGGTTCGCGTTGATCGGAAAAATTTTCGAAAATGATTAATCTCAAACTCAATGAATGTGGGTGCGGTTGCAGTCTTCGTACAGGAGCATTGATCATATTATGGAGCACGATGGTAAATTGAATGAACAATCGACGAACACTTCTTTTAACTAGAATACTGGCAGATCGTGATTATTCGTATTTTATAATTTTAGGTATTGGATAGTTTGAGGTCTTTGCTGTACTTCGCTAAAATTATTTATGATCCGAGTTACTCATATTTAAGAGGTGAGTAATTTATCTCAATTACGTATTATATTTATTGGATAGTTTAATTCGAATTCAGGATTTAATTTTTTCAAATGAAATCGTACATGAACAATTGGTCATCATTTTTAAAATTTTGTTTATGATAATTCTTAATCAACGTAAATCATTCGTGAATCCATATTGATAAGATCCCAGACGTGTCTGTCTGTCTGTCTGTCCGTAATTGGCATTTCCTTCAATTCTTTGATATTTCCATGGAAAAATAATCGATAATACTTAATTCTCAAAATATTTATCTGAAATCTGACGAAACCTTGAAAATTGTTAATAATTTTCTTTGGAAATTAAAGTGGGTATTCTCAAGTAAAATATAATATTTTTTGAAAGCCCAATAGGTAAAGTAAATGCCATTTAATGAAATACCTACATTTTTTTAAATTTAAAATAAATCAAAAATCACTACCTAAAATTTGAAATAAAATTGAAATTGGGAAAAAATTTAGATGTAAAAAAATTGAAAATAGAAAAAAAATCAATTTTAGCTGATTTTTCAGAATGAAAAGTAGGTACCTAAGCATTTTCATTCAACTAGATAGTTGAAATTGGGGTCGAAGTCATAAATTTCTCAAGTTTCGGGTCAAAATATGAGCAATGATCGTACCTAACGTCAGTTTGGGACCCTAGTATTCAGATAATAAAAATAATATTTTTTTTCAACAGGAAATCTACCCTTGATAACAATATTCCTCGACATGATTTTTTTAACCTCTTGCATTTTTGGAATAGCAGTGGCAACCTTCGGTCTATACGGAGTACTAAAGGTATGCAAAAGTACTATCAAAGCTATCGAAAGAGAAAAAATAGATCGCATCGTCTCTGAAGAGGCAGAATGTTTCACTGATTATGAAAGACTTGCCCTTTTCATTTTCACCTTTTCTCTTTCGACGCAGTTGCAAATAATTAATAAAAAACACATCGCTTACTTCATCTTTTCAATGCTACTGTTCACAGAATCGACCAGATTTCTTGAATTTATCGTATTATTATTTCATGATCTACGTAGGATACTGGCTATTCATCGTAGTGATGATAATCATCTATCCTTCTTCATTCTACGACATCACAATAGTCAGCCCGCTCCATTTGTTCACCAGATACAACGGCGTGCAAAGCTACACCTTAGTATACGCATTGGCATATCTCTTCTTAGCAGGTTCGTATTTGATTTTGAGGACGATTTTGGGTCATTACTTTCTCAAATCGGCATTTTTTTCTCTTTTGGTTGCAGTTTTCACGTTGTACATTGCGATAATCATCAAGAGCTGTAAAGAAAACATGGTAAAAAATCCAGTAGGTGGTTTCGATCCTGAAATGCCTGATCCTACGGCCTTAGGTTACAGTGCTTCTTTTTAAATACACGAGACATTTTCACAACTTATGTATGTCAAATACAAGATTATAATTATTAACGTTATTTCTCAGCTGACCTAAAATCTTTGCCATATTGCGTATAAAAAATATTTCAGAGTGTAAATATGTTTACCCGAAAGCGAATCATTAAATGACGTACCGATGGATTTTCATCTTCTATTAATTCGCAGTTAAATTTATTCCAATTGATAAGATAATAAATGGAAAATACTGGGTAAACGCCTTTACATAATAAGAAACAACGTAAAACAAAAATACTTTATCGGATAACCTTCGTGATCACCAATCTTTTTTCATAATTTCTTCAAAGCTCAAGCAATAAGTAAGCACTTGCATCGTTAACTCGACGGTTGTGTTTTTATGTGCATCAGACTTCGCGTCTTTGGAAAAGTAAAAGTTATGGTGAATTTTTTCGCGATTTCATTTTATCAATGGAAAAATGCAGCGGCTAAATAAAGTTTTGTATGGATGCAACTTGCAGACAGGCACGTTGCTTTTGTTGTGGATATTTGCGGTGAGCTGACAACTTTATTGTTCAAATACATAGGTACCTAGTTTTTTGTATCAATTAGGGAGTTAATTAATTTGTGTTTATTTGTTATTAGATAATTTGTGGTTTAAGCGTGATCATCGACACTTATCATTTATCAGAAACATCGCAGCCTTGGCCCGAAGGTGGGTGTTTGATTGTATGAATTTTTTTTTACAAAATTTCCGTTCAGTGCTTACTTTATTTCTAGTTTTTTTGTACAATTAAATTATCAAAATTTAATTCATTTTTGATCGATCACTTTTCAGAATTGTCCTGGATCCATTTTAAATTCATAATTGCGTTTTTGTACAAACTTGGGGTATTCACGGTTGCCATAATAGGACTATACGGAATACACAGGGTGAGTGAATTACGAATCCAGAATTTTTGATCAATTTTACTTACGCGATTATTTGTATACCAATATTCAATACCTATTAAAAGTTAGAAATGAATATTTTCTTCCTACCAAAAAATATAACTTTCAATGCATCTTCATTTCAGAACAAACCTCGATGCTTCATAATCTTCTATTATTTCAACTATCTTCAGTTATTGTTGATGAGCTTCTTCATAGTCTACTTATTTTTGGATCCTGTTGAACACAGTAAAGAGTTAATTCCCAGAACTTATTTATCGATAGAGGATAATAACAGAACGATTATACTATCACTGTTATTGCTTTTTGGACTAGGCAAGTATTAATCTATCTCAAACAGTAAAACTTCTTTTCAAGGATCTTTGTAACAATTCAATATCTACATAATTTAATGATACAGCATTTCAGATCTATTTCACCGTAGTGGTGAAAAGTTATTATGAAGCGATGAAAGAGCGTAGTTCGTCCAGGACCCATATTCTAGTATTATCTTATCCGGAGCATTACGATTATGGTTTAGCTTATGCTAGATAAATCCACCAACTCGTTATTTTTGCAGAGTTGAAAGTTTGTCATCATATACAAAACGTTCCTTGTTTGAAGAGGTATTGTAAATAGCTACACACATAGGTACTCTTATGTTAATGTTAAAACAATCGTTATATTCTTATTTTGCGAACAATTATGTTTTCGTAAGAATAAATTTGTTAATATTTCAACATTGGTTTCATTTCAAATTGAAACGAACGATAGAATAGACATACCTAATCAACCAATAATAATTACTCGATAAAATAGAAAGTACCTACCCATAAAAGAAACAGAGGTATTTCCTAGTTTGTATCGAAACGAATACCTAGATCAAAGTTTATTCTCGGCTATATGAACCTTCTGCTTGATAAAATGAAAATATTATACAGGAGTGGTGGAAATCATAATTATTATCATAAATGTACATTGTGGATTATTATTTTTCACCTCTGAACTCGAAAACAGCGATAACACGTCTCCGATCAATCATATTTCAGATGCATGAGCCGAGCATCCGACAAAGAGAAAGTACGAGCGTCGTTCGTTTGATTTTTCGAATAAATCCTGCAATTCTCATCCCTGTAGATAAGAAAAAAGGATTGAATTTTAAATATATGTACCTATCATGCACAATGCACATACTTATTTATTCCGTATTCCATTTGAATGACCACCGCTGGACTACCGGCAAATGATGAATTCTGGATGTGGCTTCGGCGGTTTCGTTTTCTTCCGAATACTTGTTTGCGTAGATATTCAAGTCAAGTACTAAATCTCCAGCTGAAATTGAGAATACAATTCACTATCGTCAAAAACTATACTGATTCAATGAATAATCTTACTTATTTCGCGGAAATTTGAAGTGAAGCTAACGCGATGATTTTGTCCATCAGCCATTCTGCCATTCGTTAGACTAGTCTAGCTATTGATGGAACCAAGTTGCTTTCAAGATTTTAATTATCAAATACAATTACACCAGAGAAATAGAAGGTAATAAATTCAGCGTTTGACTTGAAACAATTATTTTAATTGTGATTTTAATTAATTAAAGCTTTTAATTACAACGAAATACGAATTGTAGATGGTGCATGCACTGACGGTTTATCAGCTCGTGACATGCGTGAAATTAAATTTCAACCTTCAACGAACAATATTTCTTTATTTTATTGCTGAAAATTAATTTAAAAAATTAAAATATATGTATGTGATTGTAGTATTATTTTTAAAATAATATTCTTATGTTATTTCTTCGTATTATAGTGAAAATCCTTCTTTTTTTTATGTAACGAGAGAAAAATAAGTAATAAAAAATTGGTAACACTGCGGTGCCAATCTCTTCTCCCCCTCCAAGGAAAGTCAAGAAAGAAAGAGCATGTTATGGATGTTGTTATTGTTATTTTTAGTTGTTTTTTTTTGTAACCGGTGAATTTTATCATTTTTTTCAAAAGATTTTGCTGATAGAAATAAAAGAATTAAATTGAAATCGGAAACGTGATAATTTGTTGTTGTATCGTTTTAAAATGGCTCAGATAATTTTAAAAGAATTCGGTTGCGGACATTCGATAAGAACAGGCAGTCAGTGTATCTCATGGATTGTTTTAGTAAGTATTTCACACCTTATTCTATATCTAATCAATATAAATTATTGTTTTTCTAGTAGCAGTCACTCCTATAGACATTATTCTCGAAATACGACGATCCTCTGATATCTTAATGCACCGTAGATCATAAAAGTACGCCCACCTGCGTGAAGTTTGCTTTTCCGAATTCCGAAAAATTGATAGAGCCTAACAGATGAAATCTAAATCCGTTCAACATTCTGTGTGCAATAATAGTAATCTACGTACTCGTCATTGTTAACTGGACTAAAGGAGAATCCGAATATGTGATAATAATTGTTGAATAGATTAAATTTATTCTGTGCAATGCATCATGCATGTCTTATCTGTAGATAACATTCACAATGACATTATTATGTTAACCCACAGTAGTATTCGGTATAAAAATAAATCAAACTTTAGCTTTTCATTAATTTTTGTGTAATATGATTGTTTCAGATCGTTTGTTTTTTCGGATTGTATGGAATAAATTATTATTACTATGATACAAAGAAAGTGAAATGTAAGTACACGATATGAACATTTAATGATCATTTTATTCGAAATATTAATGAAAATGATTATGAAATAATTTTAGTGACCGAATCACCGCTAACGTTATTAATTCTGAATTTCGCTCTGGGAATTGTAGCTTCTGTCAGTGGATTGTATGGAGCTTACCATGTAAGGTTGAAACTTCTCTTTTTAAATCATTGTTATTTCTAATAATAATTATGCTTTCGTATTTCAGAACCGCAGAATATGGCTGAAACCATTTTTCGTATTCTTGGTTTGCCAATTCTTTCTCATGGCGATAATCTGTTGGATTTATTATATCTACGTTTATCCTACACAGCCACCGAATCCCAAGAAAACTAGATACGTGATTTTGAATACGATTTTGTTCTCTATTGTATTTTCCGGTAAGTTAGAGTTATTCTAAACCTTGATATTGTATAAATTATAACACGAGGTATTTTCCAGGAATTTTATCGTACGCCGCACTCATCGTATACAGTTACTACAAACAGATCTCCGCCGAAATTAGTGATCGCGAATTCTTGATAAATTCAGAAGATCAACAAGTGCTTCTGAATGAGGATAATTTCCCTTCCAACATGAGTTCGGTTTCAGCGGTCACCACAAGATCGTATTTAACCACAATGCAAGTCAACGAAAGACAGCGTTTTTTGAGCAACTTCAATCCGCCAGCTCCGGTGCCCGAAGAAACTCAAATACAGTCTCAAGATCTTTCTAAAGAGTTTATTTTAGGTGGTACTTGAATGAACATCAAATTGATCTTTCTCATATGGTACTTACGCATACGTTTATTTTGCGTGCGAAAATTAATTATTTAGTATTTTATAAAAATTTGGATTAATAGTTATGTTGTGATTGTTATGTGATCGATTTTGATGTTTTAAATGCATCATTATTTTTATATGTTGTGGTCTCTTGGGTTGTGACGTTGAGAAATTTTATGTGTTTTTACTCGACGGCGCACTATAGTAAGCCTCGGCCTACGGATTGCAAGTTGTAAGTTTTAAGTAGTACTGAGTACGTATATTTTAAATGAATTGTATCGATTTATAACGTCGATGTATTTCAAACTGGAATTTATGAAGATTTTCTTCGTTATGAAATGAATTTATAAAATAATTTTTTTATTTTCAATGTGAGATTGTTTCAAACCATGGTAAGCGAGGGGTCGCTCAGTATTATTATCTATTTTTAGTTTAGATTCTTCAGTGACACAAGGCAGGCTTTCTTGTCGAAAGAGAGCGATATTTTATATTTTTTTTATAGCTCAATGTAACATATTTGTTTGTATTATGTTATTTTTGCTGATAATTTTTTTTATATATAAGTATACGCATCTTGTTAGTTGACTTTGTATACCTTCTATTTCATACTCGTCTTGACTCTTGGCCATCGGCTGATATCTATAATACTGATTTGACAGTTCCAAAAAATGGTTCTAACAAATTCAAAGTGCATGATAGATTAAGACATGGAATTTATTCAACACACGTGTATACAAATAATCGAGTAATACGAATTATAATTACTTTGAAATACACCAGCATCGAATTTATTCTAATATAATAAAATAAAAAAACAAACGATCCTAGGCGAACGAGTTATCCTCGCTTGTTGGAACCCCAAGTAAAAGAAATTCGCAGCTGCGTACAAATTTTTATAAAGAAATATCTACTGCATACTACAGGTACTTCTAATTAGTTCGAATTTTTACAGAGCCATCGTTTTCACAGTTATTTTCACTCAACATTCAATGGTCGTTCGTTAAAAAGCTCGTATAAGGTTTCCACTTCCTTTGCTCATCATCTAGGCGCAACTTGCATACAGAAGAAGCTATTTCAAAGCTCTTGAGAGATCACTACGTATATATGAGAGTGCTTTATACATCTCAAACAAGCAGATATTTTCCTCAGTTGTATTAGTGGTTTTCAAGTCATCGATATGTAGCAGAGTTCGTCAGGATTCACTCTAGCGAACACTTTACCTTGGCGGGCAACTATTTCGAATAATACGTGATAATATTCGTATAAAATTACCGTGAAGTAGATTTTCATTCCTGTAAATTGAATTGTATCATTAGAAAATAATATGACTAAGTATACGTGTAGGTATTAGCAAGGTTGAAAATAAAATGAGGTATCAATAAGTGGGTAAGACATTGATACGATTTTTGGGAAATTTCAACACTGATGCTAGAAATTTGATCACAGCTAGTGTTATTTAAAAAAAAGAGACCTTCGATTTTCCAATTTTCCTCCTGCTTCCTATTATTTTTCTTTCGCTATGAGCTTCTTCTGATAACAGAGGGTGACCCATTTAAAAAGTAAAGTTTTGAAAATTAAAAAAAAACACTTTGACTGCAAAATTCTCGAAAACTAAGCACCATAGAAAAAACTATCAAATTCAAGGATAAGAAAATTGCAAGCTCTATAATTTTCATAAAGATGCTGCGAAAAAAATGCAAGGGATGAAAATTTTAGAGTTTAAAATTCTCTTTCTCTTTTTTTGTAAGTTTTTTTTCCAATGGGCTTAGTTTTTGAGAGTTTTGCATTCAAAAGTTGCTCATTCATTTTTGAAATTATGGGCTTTGAGTTTCCCATAAACGTAGATTTTCTGGCCAAACTAAGGATGCTATGAAAAAGATGCAAGCGATAAAAATTGTAGAACTTGAAATTTTCTTTCTTTTATGATTTAAAATTTTTTTTCTAAGGGGCTTAGTTTTAGAGAGTTTTGCAATCAAAGTGTTTTTTTTTCATTTTCAAAACCTTTGACCTTTTAAATGAGCCACCCTGTATGTAACTTTCAAGGCTCCGAATCAATCGCTTCAAGACGTAAGCATTATCAATTCTGTTGATTGGAAATCCCAATGGTTTCAAAACTAGATCAATAATTCTCAACGCCCAGGCTGTTTTGGTCTACCACAAATGCTTAGTAAGATACGAAAATTTAAGACATACTCTACTGTGAACTAGATCAGAAAATTACGTATTACTCACCCAACACAAACAGCAAACAGCCCAATACCAAGATGGCAGCTTCATCATGAACCATGAAATTGGTATTCCCGATGAATGTTGCATTACCCATCAGTCTAATCAGAGTTAATGGTAGGAATGTTAAGTGACTAGAATCGTACAATGCCAAAATGGTCATCCAAATGAGATCGAATATTTTAAAAATAAAGAATGGTAATAAAGCTCTAGGTTTTTTCTGCAAAACATGAATAAATAAAAATCAAATAATAAAATCGATCAATTTATGAGTAATTTATCACTTGGGTGCAGTGATATTGAAAATTCTCATATACTTACTTCGAATATTCCATAAAGTCCAGTAATTCCCGTGGCCACATCGATGACAAAATAACAAAATAATACGCTCTTGTTGTAACCTATTCGACAAAAATTTCAAATTATTTTATACAATAATCATATACCTATTAAAATTTACAAAAAAATTTAACGTATACAATGCAAAAAAAATTGCTTACTTTCTGATGTGAAATCTGCATTCTCTATAACGTGTTTAGTAAAGTACAATGAACCGCATACCATAGAGGATAACTAAACAAAAAAAGGTCAATTAACTGCATATCTAGTACATACACAATTGAACGAAAACTTTGCATTTCTCATGCTTAATTATTTTACCTATGCACTTATTTCAATACATAAACGTGTACTAACATTGATAAGAAAATTATGTAATCTCACTAAACGAATGTTTCATAGTCAATTTAAACTTTATCATTTATTCGGTTAATCGATAAAGTCGAGCACATGAAATTATTCGGGCAAAAAAGAGAAGAATGTAATGGGTCTATACAGTTTAACTAGTACGATTATGTACCGGATTATTTTTTTTCATTAACGAATATGCAAGGTCATCGTAAATACCGGTTTCAATTTTTACACGATACTTCTTCATTCCTGCGATTTAATTTCATCGATTTTGTTTCCTTCATATTTGTAAAAAAAAATGAGCAATTCAATTTTGCAAAACATCCAATAACACTATGGACTTGATGCGGAAAATGATTAAATAAAATATGGAAAGATGAACAAAAAAAATTCAAATTCATTTCAAAGGTTGAAAAAAGTAAAAATAATTTAAAATTATTGATTTTGAAAAATCACATTTTGGTAAAATTAATTTTGAAACAAATAGTTTCTCATGTGAAAAGATTTCAACACCAGATTGTGTTGATCTGCCTTTCTTAAATCATCATTAAAGCACATTTTCTCCTACTGAAAGTTACCTCACAAAATCTCCTCCCAACCTCATCAAATACCTAAACCCTAAAAAAAAAATCAAATTCGACCAATCAGACCAGTAACTTCACTTACCACACTAATCAACAAATACACAATAGTCGTAGCTCTAAACGTACAACTGACAGCAGCCTGTTTAAAGCACATTCTAAAAAATTCATCAAGTTAACATAGGTAAATTCGCGAACATGAAAACTGTACCTACGTTATTTCTAACACTCGAAGTGGCGAGTTATCCGACGGAAACCTCGCGGAAGAATAAACTCTGCAAAAAAATATTCATCGACGAACTGGTTTTCATGCGTATCTGAACGTAGCGTTGTCATCGTAATCGACCATAAGTTGAGCTCTGCGTCGCAATGAACTTTTAATTCGATTATTCCTAATACTCGAGTATCTACTCGTGTCTCGTCATGAAGATGTAGGATACTCAGGAACTTTAATGATTTCTTAAAACCTTTACAGATCAGCGAGCTGATAATACATCTTTGAAAATTATCTACGTTCAGCCTCCAGCATTCGTTTCTATAAAAACAAAATTTCCAGATTAACAAAATACCAAAATTTTCAGCGTAAAATTACGTACCTACTCCAAAATTAAACCAACTTATCAAAAAAAAATTGTTCTGATTTATGTACGAATAAATTATGTTTCTCCGGTTCTTCGTCGAGAATAAGATGCCGAGACGTATCCAATGGTGTGTTCGGCTCTAAGTTGTATACAATAATTATACACCACTATGGTAAAATATATGTTAAAACCTGGTAAACATAAATTATCAATTATTTCACCATATACACCATACCATACTCATTACGTACAGTATGCCTCAAAACTTTCTTCCAAGATAAATTAATTTTTGATTAATGGAGATAATATCGATTCGATTCCAGGAAATGGCCATGGCCAATAAAAAATTTTAGAAATCAGGACACTTTCCGATATTTTTTCAAGCAGATTTCTTGGATTTGGAAAATTTCAGATATTACGCTGGCTGACTTACGGACTTTTTATCAGACTTTTTTGGACTTGAAAAATTTCAAGAAAGTACAAATCAGACATTTTGTCAGACAGCTTTTTACCTAACGCTGACTTTCAGACATTTTGCCAAACTTTTTTGAATTTGGAAAAATTTTCAGATTTCTACTGATTTTTTGTACTTGGAATTATATTTTGAAAATTTTTCAAAAAGATTCTATTACGAAATTCACTTGCGAAAATCCATTATGCTGACTTTTAGATATTTCGTCTGACTTTTTTGGACTTGGAAAAGTTTTCAGATATCAAATGACTTTTTGATCTTGGAAAATTTCAAATATCACGACTTTATAGACTTGAAAAATTCAATGAGCAAAAGCTTATCCTATGTTTTAGTTTCATGGGTGGTGTGAAAATAGCGGAGACTTTTTCAATTCTTTATGACTTTTGTTTCAAACTTTTTCTCATATCTCCATTTATTAAGAAATCGTTCACAACTGGTTCAAAACCAATAAATTGGCTTCAAAAATTTTCATCTCGTTAGAATCACGTCAGTATGTCCCATCTCCAATAAACTTGACTAAACATTTTTGAGCGAAACCGATTTCGTTAATTTTGGTACACTGTAGTAACTCCAATTGCTGTTTTCGGTAGGTACTTTCATTCAATCGAAAGTCATTCTGACACCGGAGACTTTTTGGACACACTATACTCTCATATAATTAACTCGAATCGGGTAGTTAAGTACCTAGACCTACCTAATAATAGAAACATAACCGCAGTATATATGAACGGTTCGCGGGTGAGGAATTTGTTAAGGGTACGTTGAGCATAATCATCTAATACGAATCTGGCTATTTCGTCGAGAACTTCGGCAATATACGAAGATTCGTAAAACCAAAACCACAAGAAAAATGCCACATAAAATAAAAACATTACGCATTGGCAGCAAATAAATGGTACTAGAAATTTCGCTCTATCCTGTAAAAATACGACATTTTCATACGGTAAATTTCTGATAAAATCGTTATCGATTATTTTATTGGCAGGTATAATTACTTTGGTAATGACTCTGATTCCAGTACAGCATGCAGCAATTGTAGCAACACCGTTGGTCAACGAATACAACATACTATAATCTGAGAAAATAACACAATCGTATGATAAGTAGACAAATTTATCAATTTAAAGCTAAAAAAAACATACATCGAACTGCTCCTATCTTCTTAACGTCCATATGATTCTTTTTCAGCTCGCTATACACCAAATGTAGTTGATAAATGGCGAATGACTACAATACCAACACACAGGGTAAATTTCCACATCATAAAACGATTCACTCATTTTCGTATGACTAATCACATATTGACGTAAAAAAACTTACAGCTTTTAAAACCAAAAACACAATGGTGCCAGTTCGAAGTTCACATGCGCAACAACATCGTTCTAATCGTATCATTTTGATGAATTTTATCAGATTACGAGAAATTGAAAAACAATAAAACGTCACGATCGAAATGAAACCAAGCGACTTATGACAGGCAAATGAGCTACCAAATCGTAATATTGATACAATTTTCAACACATTTGCGTTTGGTAATCTGCTAGATACCGTTACAGACTCATTATTTTGGCATTCAAGCTAAAGGATTACCACTACCCCTCGTCGCTAAACATAACGAAACCATTGTGGTAAATATGTGTACGTCGTATTGTGTTGGTAATTGCCTAAAACACTTTTCTTACATTTCTCTGAGTGGTTGAAGCTGTCGATGAAACACGACGATCTTTTATTCTACAGCTTATAGGAGAATCCGGCCATATCGTTAGTGAAATTTGAATAAACGAGCAGTATATTAACCATAATATGACTCCTAATATCACTAAATACAGCTAGATTAGTTTTGATCGTACGAAATAACCTTAATACAATGTGATTGGTATCATGTTAAAGTTGTTTTCTTACTTGATACGGTAAGAAATGAAATGCAAAGAAAAATCGCCCATAACATGGATGACCCTGGACCATGAAGAGCTCCCATTACTAATTCACAAAATAAAAATTTCATCATCGCAAATACAATTAAATGCATCAGCATTAATGGTACCATCAAGAATGGTGAATTCTGAAATACACATAGGTAGCTCTTATTAAATTCCAATAGCTACCATTCTAATCCATATTTTACTCTAAATTTCATAATCGAAGATGATACTTCGAACGTTGACTTACAAAGAATAATCCAAGTAATGCCAATGCACTAGAAATACATATTCCAATCGATGTTTTGAAACCTGCTGTGATGAATTTACACAAAAATTGAAGAGGATACCCATCTTGAATGTTTAAAGCGAACTTCACCACACAAATAAAGCTAACGACCTGGAAAGACTTCACCTTATCAGATACATACGTGGATATTGATATTAATTGAAAGAAATCAATTTACTTAATTACTTACCAAATAAATGATGCATATAATAGAAGATATTAATTTATAATTGCATCTTACAAAACAAATTATACTGTCTGAGCCACTCATTTGAAAATAATCAGCGATTAGTAGTGGTTCAATGAAAATTCATTTTGCATTTCCAACAAAACATGAACAAAACTGAATCATAAAAAAATTATTTTTCAGTCGATATAAAACAGCCGGTAGTTCCTAGTAGTGAAGGCGAAGTGATTGACAATTGGCTTGTCCTTCGTAGGTCCTTCGATATGGCATCTTTGATTCACCGAGCAGCATACTGCAGTTGTGAATTTCAATCTTCTGTGAACATGAAAAAAAACATCGTGAAATTATTATTAAATATGTACCTTCGATATTTCGTGTAAATTATTTCTCGAACAACAATTCAACGTATAAATCAATTCTCAATATGAAAAGGCACCAAAACAATTAAGAAATGTCATTGAGATACCATTTCGATGCCTGAAAAACAATTGGTAGCACAACTTCTCAGTTGAGTGAGACTAAAAAATAAGTGATTACGAATATTATCGCTTTTCGAGGAATTTTTTTCGATTTTCATGACAATTTAGAAAATTTTCCCCCGCATTAGACAATTTTTATGATATTTTTCAGAATTTAAAAGTAATTAATTGAATTCACCTACAAAATTTTCTAGAAATATTGACAATGTTTGCCATATTTTTAACATCTTTTGTGGCGTAATATTTCACATAATTTTGGTGTTTTTTTAAACTGATTTTTAAGCTGTTTTTACAGGATTTGATCAAATTTCAACAGTTTCTCGCCCTTTAAAAATTTGTCACATTACTTTCTCTTTATCGATTATTCTATTATTTATACTCAATTTTCACGATAATTCAACAATGGAGAGGCGTCTACATTTCTAAAGGGCCAGTTTCGTGCATCAAATAAATCCCTGAGTAGCTAAAGCATAATAAAGTCTCAGTTCCAAAAATTAAGATCAAGATGGATTCAAAATGTCTCAAAATCCTTTTTTAAAACCATGATAAAATTTCTTCTTGAAAAATGACAACTTGAGTGGCCATGGAAAAATTTTTAAACTATATTTTATCGAACTGTGAGCTTACTTAGGGTCTTCTTTTGGCAAATCAAGTAAAAATACAATTTTAAACCAATTATCAATTTTTTCATTTTTCATTCTGTTATTCTATCAGCAAAAAAAACTACATGAAAAAAATATGGATATTTATCAAAGAATCACGAGTTTAAAACTTGTTCATATAAGGTGAAAAAATTAAAAAAACACTAAATGAATTGAGAATTGTTCATAATTAACTTCATATCAACCTAGAGTTCAACCAAATAAGCTTCCAAACTTTTTCCAGAGATACCCAAGATTAATATTTTTGAAAAATGAGTTAAATCCGTAATGTTCCAAAAAAGAATTTAAGACGTTTTCAATTTCATAGCGGTATTGTTATTTTTTTTTTCAGGTGTTCCTAAAATATCAACAATGAAAGAAGTCGAAAGGCCTTAATTTGGATTGACTGGATCATCTACCACCCACCAATAGCAATAAACCATACAGAGGGCATCCCAAGGCTCAAAAAAAGATCAAAAAACCTTATTTAAAAATTTTTGAAAATTAATAAACCCCCTCAACCCCGAAAAAGGTTAATGACCTAAAAAGCTAGGTCATAACACAGTCTTGCGATAGAAACTGTCGGAAATATAATAAAAATATGAAAAAATTCAATCACGCAAAGTTTCGTAACAAAATTACTTTTTTTGAGAAAAATCGTCTATTTTTCGTCATTTTGAACTCAAGAAAACGATTTTTTGGACGAACTAGGAGCCCTGCGAAAAAAATGAATAAAATAAAATTGTAAATCGTAAAATTTTCTTCATCTGGTGAGCAATTAGTTTGTTCTTGGGGACATGGTTTTCGAGAAATGTACGGTGAGAAATTAGAATTGAATTTTCAAACTTTCAATAAAAATATCTCGAGAACTAAACCCTTCAGGGGAAAAACTAATGATTACGTGAGAAGGAAATTTTATGCTATAGAATTTTGTTTCTATTAATTTTTTTCACAGGAAGCTTAGTTTCTTCAGAAAATCGAAAAATATTGAGAATGGTCATCTTATGTAACAGAATTCAGTTGTTCCCAATATCTTGGGCGAACTAGAGAATTAGGGATCCTACGAAAAAAATGAATAGAAAAAAAATTGTAGAGTGTAAAATTTCTTTCTTTAATGTGAAATCAGTTTTTTTCCTAAGGGACTTGGTTTTCGAGATATTTACAATGAAAAATTACAGTTGGATTTTCAAATTCTTGGTAAAAATATTTTTAAAAAACCAAACTCCCGAGAAAAAAATTATTATTAAACAGCAAGGAAATTTTATACCCTACAAGTTTACTATTATCAAATTTTTTCCTAATTCGCTCATAAAATGGGTTTTTAATTTCAAAAATTGTAAAAAAAGTTTCAATGAAAAAATTCGTTTAGTAAAAAACCCTTGAAAAAAAAACCAGAATAACATTTTTAAAATCTACTCCAAAAAAATAGATCAGAATAACCCTACGAAACCGAAGAAACTTTCAAATTTCAAAGTTTTCAATTTTGCTGACTTAGCAAACCCCCTTTAATCATGGGTTTTTGGAGAACTGATCTTTAATTTTTATAAGTGGAACTGAATATCTACCACGATTTCAAGTCATTCAACTCAAAATCCGTAGCGGGCACGAAAACGGCCTCATTTACACCCTCTTTCTTTCAAGATACATATTTTTTCAAAACTTTCATTTTTTCAAGTTATTTTTAATTCTACCTAATTTTTGGATGATTTTCATCAAAACATTTTAAAACAAATTTTGCAAAGTAAAAATCCATTTTCCGAAATTTTAACTATTTTAATTACACATCTTCAAACAAATTACTACGTGGAAAATTGCGAAGGATTTCAAAATTTGCGAACAAATTTTTGAGAATTTTTGACGATCTATTCTCGTTTTTACAAATTTTTAACAACTTTTTAATAATGTTTCAGCACAATTTTCTAAATTTTACAAGAATTTCATTGATGGTATTGAACTATGAACATATTCAGATCGATCATTGTTCATTGAAGTAATGCATCACTGCAGAGAAACTATGATTTTAGAAGACGTAAAAAAATTCATAGGTTTTAACAAAAAAACACTTTTCACATTGCGATAAACGATAAAAATGTACCTATTTAAAATTAATTTCAACTTACGTAATATCTGGAATTGAACTAGACGAATACACAATCTACACAAACGAATATGCAAGTGCTTATTCTCCTCATTATTTTTCTCTCATATCCTCCAACTCGATTTTTATTTCTACCACAATGTTATCGAATTAAAGCACCATGGTAATAAACTTTAATTGTCTTTTTTTACCAGATAACACTCCCATACCTACATTAATTTCATAAGCAAAACTGTTTAAGTGCAAGTACTTTTCCAAGCAATATTTCAACAAATTGCTCATACATGGACCATTACCTGACAAAAAAAATGACATCAACGATCTATTCCCAATAAACCACAAAGAATACTTATAATGTATGCGGTATAAGATGCTCCATCATTAATTAAAATCTGTTGACGTAACACAAAAAATAATTTCTTCGTATACATCACGTTCCTATAGTAAACTTCCGATAGCTTATTAGACAGCAGGTTTGTAACAGAGAAAAACTATTAGTGTTTTATTTTGTACAGTAGAAAACTTTTCAAGGTACTCTACTTCACGCTTAAAGCATCAGCACCATAATTTTTATCCGTTATACGAGTATACCTATACGAAATGATTGGAGAAAAAATAATTGCAAATTTTGATAATAGGGAAGGCGAACAAGAATTTTTTCCAGTTCTGTGGCTCAGTCGAAAGCGATAGTTCATCGTATAGACGTAAACAATTTCGGGGTGATGAAGTGAACCTTTTTTCTATTTCGAAAATGGAAATCATACATTTGAAAACGTGTTGCTGCGGTGTTTTTTCGCTTCGTACTGGATCCTTGATTATATTATGGATTAATTTGGTAAACTTGTTAATTGGTAAAAAAAAAAAAATGTTTGCAAAACTGTAAATAGATTTTTTTCAGATCGTTGGACTTCTATTGGCTTTAGTACCGGCTACTTTTATTTCTAACACCGATTTCAATAGTTCGCTTAATGGCAGCAGTGAAATTTCTACTCAATATTCTGGTAATGCTTATAAGAAAACTACCACAACTCCTCCCACTGAAATAGATCTCAAACAATTCAGCGATGAGTTTTCACTCAATTACAGAGCTGGTGAGTAAATAATTCATTTTTTCAAGTGTTCTGCTAAATTGATTTAATTAATTCGTATCAATTTCGCAATTAATCGTAATTCTATGCTTTGTAATTTTCTATCAACTTGGAAAAGTACTCGTTAGATTTTTTCAATGAAATCGCCTCGAACTAAAAATTACCAAAATATTTACCCAAAAAGAGGACATTATTTTACAATTTTGAAAAAAAACTCAGCTCACGAGAGAAGCAGTCTTTTGTGTTTCAGCTGTTTTCTGTCATGTGAGATTGTTTTTATTTTTACCTCCTTGCTCCAAAATACGTCTGAACTGTTATTATTTTTTCAAGAATCAAATGGCAAGTCTATCATGAAATAAAAATTTATTTAAGTACTCGAAAGTTATAAAATATTTTCCCATAAAAAGAATCAAATGTCAAATCCATTATGACATAAAAATTTCGTAAGTACTTACTCGGAATAAGCTATAAAATATTTCCCCATAAAAAAATACAAGTATTTACTCTCCATTTTTAAATTTTGAAGTTTGACTTATTTTGATTCTTTTTGAAGGGGCGGGGTTGCTTTATTTTCTTTATTTACCATTCGTAAATATTCAAGGCAATGAAAATAAATGAATTTTTTCGCTAAAAATAAGCTTAAACAAAACCCAATACCTTCAGGAAAACTACGCATATAACCTCTTCCTCTTCATCTGAAGGACTATCATAACCTAATTCTACCACAATCTGAAAATATTTCAACAAAAAATATGTATAATTTGAAGATTGCGTTTATTTGATTACCTCATACGTCACACACATGAAAAAAAACTTGTGAGTCTAATTGTAGCAAATCATACTTCAGGGTCAAGTACAAACATTTAATAATATAGAAGACCTTTTCACAAATAAAAATATAATCGAGATTACGTAAAATGAAAATTGATAGGTTCGTAATTTTAGGATAAAACAAGTTCTAGACTGAACACTCGAAAATTGCTAGAGAACCACAGATAGATATATTTTTTTTAGTAAAGAAACTCGATCAGGCTAAGATTTGAATTGTGTTGTTCATCGTCACCAATTAACGCGAAAAATGAATTACGTACGAACTTATTGACGCATGTGCTGGAAAACCTGAGGCCATTTTTTCGGGAAATTGTTTTCATTTATTTTTCACATTAATGTTGTACAATCAAATCCCCTTTCCACGCTGTGATAAATGTTATGATAAATGCGATAAGGTATAAATTACAAAAAACAAAACTATTCTTTGTAACAGCTAGGTTGAGAGGAAAGCAGAAATGAATGTGTAATTAAGTAATTCGCACGTGTCTTCATGTTTATGCATGAGTCATTAGGCATGGGCACAAGACAAATTAAAACTGGTTTGTATTTATTCGTAGGCACTTCGTGTGTTCGACCTATTTTTCCTGTCTATGTCTGCGAGTAAGAAGTTCATCTGCTTTTCAAAAATATATACCTACAAGCTTTTGCTTAGTGGGGCCACAGTAGTTTTTCACTTTTGCAGGAAATATAAATATATTTCAATTTTTAATTTTTCAACCATAAATTAAAATTAATAAAAAGTCAAATCAAGTTCAAGTTCTCTATCTTAAAATGAAATCAGAAATTTGCAGATCACTCAGACACCTAGGCTTTTTAAACCGATGAAGGAGAAAAACAAAACTTCCTTGCAATAACTTTTCTAGCGAATAAAAACGAGAAAGTTTCAAAAAAGTATTAGCCTAAAGCATTACTTTTTAGTTCAGCAGCAGAAAAGAAATCTAAAAAGTTGTTGAGGTATTTTCATATCTCCATTTTCACGAGTATCATAGTGTCCAACAAATTTTTTTAAAACATTACTTTACACTACAGTAGAAGCTCGTTTATCCGCTGCTCGGTTATCCGCCATCCGGATTAACCGC
>FIZU01062976.1:0-15387 GCA_900064475.1 Pseudococcus longispinus
CACGCAGGTGGCACCACCCAAAAATGGCCAAAAACCACATTTTTTTCAAAAGTTACCCCATTTTGAGGCCCCCTAGCTCCACCTCCCTTTGAGCTAGGGGTCTAAAATTTTTCATGGTTCGTCCCCATATAAATATGAACCACTCCCTTGAATTTGGTCAAAATCCGAGGTATGTTTTTTTTTCGCGCTCCACCCTAATGTACATACCACTCGTGTAGGCGCTCAAATTGTAACTCCACCTGGTATTGGACCATATTGCTATAAAATTCACGGTCAAATTTACCACACAACATCTCACGGAGAAACGTCCTCTCAAAGCAACATCCCTCGCAAATATGCGCAGTTGTACTTCATGGACACGGAAGAAGCTGCAACTGAGAGAATGCAACTAAACTGCAATAAAATTTGCAACAGAGAATTGATGAAAAAACTTGATTTAGCCATTAGAGAAGTTAATCCGTATGCACAGGCATATAAAATGTCGAAAGAAATTCAAAATTGTAATGTTGTACAAGGTACAAGTACTCACTCGACACAGAATGAAAATGGTTCTCGATGAAAAAACACATTTAAGAAATTCACTTTTTACCTTGCATATTTCTCTTGATTTTTCGCATAAGAATTATTTTTTATTTCATAGAGCTCGGTTCTGGTAAATTTTTTCTCAACTAAACCAGTTAGAACAAGGAAAAAGACCAATCCCGAAGATGCCATATTAAGTAAACTGATAAATTTCCCCTCAGTTTAAGATTCCCATCCTGATGCAGAGAACTCTTTCCCAATTTTTCAATACGATACTCTTTCAAATTAGGTACCAAAACAGTCGAAAAAATTGAAATCACTCCTGTTAAAAAAATCTTCAAACTTTGAACCGAACTTTTCACTTCGAACACATAAACGACCAACATTTCTCCGAATTAGAACAGTAGAGTCGACTGTCGCGTGCTAAAGCTTAAAATCCGATTAGCTCGATATTGTTAACGAATTGGCGGAAGTTTTTAAAGGGATTTTTTTTTTCAGCTCCGGATCGGTCGAGGTCGACGGGGTCGTCGACAAGCTGTGCTACTGCGGTAAAATTAACACTGTTTGTTTTGGAATATTTAGTATGTCGAGCGCGTATGTTTTTTTTTTCGTTTTCGGTATTGTATATGTTTCGATGGCTGATGCGGCGCGGCGACATCGGTGGTGCCTGGTTTGATGGATTTATGAAATATTACGCGGTTCGGTGAAGATTAATCGACTGTCAAAATGCTTGTCGGGTCAGTCAACTTATTAGTAGAGTTGACGGTTAAACGTGGTAATTGGCGGCGTTTGCTTTGGGATATGTATTGGACGTGAAAATCGGGGTGCTGTGGGTGTGTACGTAATGTCATGTTGGTTGCTCGTCGTCGTACGTATATTTACCGAATGGACGCGTCGATGATCGGTCAGACGTTAGGAAGGTAAATAGCATTTTTCATACAGCAGCGGGCTATAAAAGCATGCTGAGCTGGCGAATTGTCGTCTAATGCTATATACTGAATTAGTTTGGGCAGGTTTGAAAGAAGCTTTAGTATCATTTGAGGAGACTTTTACACTTGAATTAAAAAATTCACTACTGATTCTACAGGGTGACCTTTTTATAAGGTCGATGGATTTGAAAAAAAAAAACACCGACTGCAAAAATCTCGAAATCTAACCCCTAGAAAAAAGCCAACTGCTCGTAAGAGAAACAGAATTTGAAGCTGTACAATTTTCATTTCTCGCATTTTTTCGCAGCACCCTTGGCTTGGCCAGAAAATTCAAACTCGTGGAAAATTTACGGAGTCGATCAATTCGAAAATGAAACTTTTATTACAAAAAACTCGAAAACTAAGCCCCCTGAAAAAAAAAAACTATAGTAAGCCACAGGAGAAAGAGAATTTCAAGCTCTATATTTTTCATCCTTTGCATTTTTTTCGTAGAAGTTTCAGTTTGCCAGAAAATCCATGTTTGTTGGAAATTTACTAGTCGATGCTATATTTTTATATTTTTTTCTTCACTAAGGTTTAAATCACAGCTCAAAAATACAAACAAAATTGTTCGTGTTAATATGATCTAATCAATAAATGGAAGGAACAACAAGAATAATGAAATTCAAAGCTGGCAAAAAATTAACAAAAAATTACAATTTCAATCTTTAAAGAATCGTGATTCACTCACTTTTGAGAATAGCCTCCTTGCGTGAATGGATGTTTTTTGAGTACTATCGCCCACTCACTTCTTCCCAATCGAAGTTGAGACACCTCGCATAATTTCCATTTTGATTTCTCAAGTTTGTTTTTGAAATTGAAGAAAATCAGGTACATTCGCCTTATAAACGACTTGAAAAAGGGTTGATGATTAAAAATGATTTTTTCGCACATAATTTTTCATGCTAAGTCCGAATATGATGGTCCGCAAAACCTCAGGTGCTGCTAAAGGGTGACCGATTGGGTCAAAGGTGGTAAAAATTGCAACTTTTGCCGGATTTTGCACAATTTTTTGCGATTTTTACAACCCTTGACCCAGTCGGTCACCCTTTAGCAGCACCTGAGGTTTTGCGGACCATCATATTCGGACTCAGCATGAAAAATTATGTGCGAAAAAATCATTTTTAATCATCTACCCTTTTTCAAGTCGGTTATAAGGCGAATGTACCTGATTTTGTACGATTTGTCACAATTTGCACCCTTTTTGACCCAGTCTTCCGCCCGTTTGGCAGCACCTGGGGGTTGGCAGACTGTCATATTCGGATTCAGCGTGAAAGATCCTATAAATAGATACCAAAGTCGCCTTTCAACCTTTTCATTTCAAAGTTCACAAAAATTCGTGAACTTTGAGCTTTCGCTGTGCTTGAAAGCAGCAGCGGCGGATCGGCAGACTGGCGTTTTTGAGGAGGGGGCTATGCATACTAACTTTTGGGACCGCTCCCAGATTTCAACCCTCTCAGCCAATTTTCGGCATGTGTGGCTCTTGGACTATAATTAGAAAATTTTTCTCGCCACATATATCTACTTTTTTAAAATCAATTTTCAAAATTTTTTTTAGGATCCACCTTTTTCAAATCAAGGTATAGAGTTTTTTTGGTTATTCTGAGATCAGAAATATTTTTAGAAGGACTTTTTTTTCATCCCCGTTGATTTGAGATTTTTCCGATAGAGAATTTTTTTCGTTATGCTGACATCAAGAACTCTATTTCGTTTCCCAGATCAATTGAAAGTGAGTTTAACCTTTGTATTCGGTATGATTCATTTATTCGTTTTTCAGATCAAAAATGTTTTTCTGCTATCCAAATCCAACGAAATGTAAATAGAGGTATAGGTATAATGGTGAATCTTTGTAACAATTGACCTCAGATTTTAGAATTAGTAAAACGGTTTTCACCTTCCACTTGACCAATGTCCAATCACATTTTCACATAGAAGCCTGAAACCGAGATCTTTGGAGAAAAAATTGGGCATCAACACTCGACCCAAAAACACATTCATTAAAAATTGACCAATTCAATCCTCAACACTTCGAAATTGAATAATTTCGCGATAAGGGAAACAGCTTCAATCAACAATTTTTTTCTTACCATTGACTCATTAATACCTACCAATTTTACTACTTTTCTAGAAAAAAATGCTCAACATTTTTATTTGCCTTACTCCCAAAATAAGCCAAACACTCATTTCCACTTTTTCGAATTATCAATTCGGAAGCTCTCCTTACATCCCGATCTACTCCTACCTTTCCTCAAATTAGCCTCTTTGCTAACCACATAATGGTCGATTGTTCTGCCATCGCACACAAATCGATTACCGTCGCGTCGTCTGGCAAATTCAATAGAATATTTGGTGAAAACGAAAGCGTCGCTCGTTTAGACACAGACGACGTAGACTGGAAACGTGTGCGTATAACAATACGACGAAAATGAATCGAGAAAACACGTACTATGCGTAGCACAGTACAAGATAAGATACCTTTTTAATAGAAAACGAATTGCGGTTTCGATCCTAGAAAGCGAAATTATTACGTGTCGATTAATATAGCCAAGCAACGTGGTTACGCCAACGATCTTGGTAGATAATTCGACCAACTTTGACCAAAACTTCAACCTATATTTGGAATACCCATGGCGAAAATTCGTCGCATTTTTATCTCCTGAGGTCGTCTAGTACATGTGGTAAAAAAATACGAAAACATCGAGACGATAGGACGAAGAAAAAAAACGTGATAAAGATGACGATTATACCGCAACACGACACCTATATCGAGAACCGTTCTAGCTGCATCGAATATCCACCAACACAGCAGATTATTCATCCTGATTGGGCTGTTTTCACGACACCACATACAATAATTTATCAGATTGGAAAACTGAAAAAAATCGCGATGATTCAATGGACGAGATAGACTCTGAATCTATTGTTCCAAGTACACCAAGGATTGGTGATAGTTTTTCTCCTTGGTTTTTTTGTTTTGTCGTCGAGAACATAATCTGAAAAACCGAAATGTTTCAAGGTAAATCACGAATCGAATCACGCGACTTCGTATACAAAATCTTGATAAGTTTTTTATTAATTTTTTTCCCATTTACGTTAAAATTTGTTGAAAAGTTATCGTCGCCGGCCTTGGATGTGACAGTTTCGCCAACAAATTTCAATTCGACGTTATGAAAATTCATAAAGAAGATTCCCCTCCTTTCTCTCGCCTTTGGCAGCCTGTTTAGAATAATAAACTTTTGATTAGCCTTCGATTTGGGTACCCTTTCAATACACCAGTTGACAGTCTGTTGGTAGCTTAATAATAAATCACGTCATCGTGAAAAAAATTCTCATCTGTGTTGGTTGAGATATTAAAAAAATGCAATAAATTAACACGACGCTGTTGCTATTCGCGATAGCGAAAAAATTACGATACATTTTCTCTCTTGATTCAACATCTTTACGCGCTGATAATGTATTGCAAATCAGCACATAATATTAAACCTGCGAGTAATTTTTTCTACGAATTTTAACAGAATGTTAAGGTCATAAAGTGCTGCTGTTCATTATGTTTTCTTTTCCTACTGCATGGTAATCTTTCAAGTTAAACTGATGCTTGGTTTATACTCTCGAATGCACGTTGTATTTATGATAACACGTTAATGAGCTAGCGAGCTAATAGTTTAGTTTATGCGGCTGACATGACATGACGTCAGGAATATTTTTATCGCGAATTTTCGCCTCCCAAATGAAAACCAAACCAACGAACAACGAGATTATACCTGGTGTTGATTCTCGTCTGCCAACTAATCGTTCGTATGGATTTTCATGGTTTAATAGGTTTCGTTCGTCGAGTCGAGTTTCGAATATCATTCATTTCGCGAGTTAATTTTTCTCTAGCCTTGGAGCCAGTTCTTCTTTCTCACTTTGATGGGTTTAGTTTCTCTCTATCAATTTGCGAGTAACGAACGGTGTGATTTTTTTTCTCCACGAAAAGTTTCCAGTCACGTAGGGTATTGTTTTCAATACACACAGAAGTATAGTTTTTCATAATATTGTTAACTAAAATGTTGAACATCGTTTCAGGTATGATGAAATATCGACAACTTTTTTTTCCGACGAATTCGTTCAAAGTCTGCTTTTTGTTAACCGTCTCTCGACTTTTGATAAGTTACTTACGTAAGGATATTTTTCAACTTCTTGGAAAAAAATTTCCCACGACTAAATTATAAGCTAGAAAAAGTGTGTTTCATCGAAGACGCTTTTAATATTATACGAAAATTACTCGTGAAAAAATTCCATTAAAATTTAATCCAAACTTTTACACAAACGTTAAGTTTGTAACTATTGGTGTCTTCTTATATTCTGGCCAAGGACGAAACAACGAGCTGTTTTTCGAGTAATTAATAGTTTCCCCAGTTCGATAAAGAAATATTAGGGTACGTTTAAATAGAAAAAAAAAGAAAGACATTGCCAGTAAAGCATTAAAATATAATTTCTGACTTGGAGCTCCAGCAATGAAAAAGTTTAGTATCAGTCTGAGTGTCACTTTGTGCGATATGCTGAAAGATGAAATTGGGTCGACTCGTCTGTTGGAAAATTCTGTGCAACTGTGAGATTGCTATTAAAACTGCGATGACCTGATAGATAGAAGAGGATGGATTTGTGAAATGCAAGATTTGTGTGTTTGTTGATTCATTCGTAATCGAGAATATAAGAAGTTTTTGTTGGATGATCGATCGATTATTTCATTTAATCATAGGAGAGCGAAGAAATTTTTTTCTCATAATGACAAATCATAAATCTGATCAATGTGTACATCATCTGATTAGGTGGAGTTTGGAAATGAGGATTTGACCGATTTTTAAAAAAATAAAAATATAAAGAGCGCAGCATGAGGCGATCACAACGCGCTATGCCCAAGCCCTTCTACCTCCTCGTGGAAGGAAGAAATGTGTACCGAAAGTTTAATGTTTCAAGTTGAATTACTGGGTCAAATTTTGAGCAAATCGAAAAAGTAATACCTACTACCAAATGACAGGGAATTCAATTTCCAATCAGAAAGGTTCCCTTAACTTTTTGTCTATCTTCAATATTTCAGGCGCTATGCGAGAAAAACCAGAAATTTATTTGAATTTGTCAAGTTTTTAAACTTTGAGGGAAACAAAATATACTCAATTTTGAGAAAATCAAAAAAGTAAGACAATCATTTTGTGGGAAATTAAATTTCCGATCAAAAAGATTCTCTTCACATTTTGTCTATCTTTAATATTTCAGGAGTTACGCCAGAAAAACAAATAATATAGTAAGTACATATCATTTCCTTCTCACATAGCTCTTGAAATATTGAAGATAGGAAAAAAGTGATGAGGACCTTTTTGATCAGAAATTTAATTTCCTACAAGATGATTGTCTTACTTTTTTGATTTTCTCAAAATTGAGTATATTTTGTTTCCCTCAAAATTTGAAAACTTCAATTGAATTTCGTATGTTTTAAAAAAAATTTCAGATAACACGATATCTTCAACGTTAAAAGAGGTATTCAGGTATGTATTCTTCACCGTTCGAACGAACGCCAAGACGAAATAAAGCTCTTGTATCCTTTACTCCATTTCACTGGACAGGAATTGTAATGGATCCACAGGCCATAGTGTCGAAAAGAAATTTAGTTACAAATTCTGCCAATTATTATTCATTAAAAAAAAGAACCTGAAGTCAAAACTTACGCTACTCATGGCCAAAGGTACAGAACAAATCAAATTCTGGTTAAATTTCGGAAGATCTACGTCAAAAAGTTGCATTAAAAGTTACACATTTTACTGCACCTTATCCTTGGTCACTCAAGTCCTCATCCCACAACCAAATGAAAAATCCCTCAACTCAACTCCCAGTGCTGAGATCCCAGCAATATTCAAAGGCACTGTATTAATACGTACCACCTCTCATTAGCCAACACCGTATAGAACGCTTCGTCCCACAGCGTGAATATTTCATCTCTAGTACGATAATCGAATTCAAGACGCTGGTTTCTTCGAATACGTCGACGACGAAAGGGAAATTAAAATATTCGAAAATTACGTAAACATCCCATCTGATCGAACCCCTTCCCGAGATATATTTACGATCTCTCAAACCACTAAATTAATTCGACTGGTAGCACACAGATGACAATCTTCTTCGTAAACTCGGAATAACCAAGTCCCAGCAATCATCGGAAGACCTATCGTTTAAACTGGATACTTGACCTTTTACTTTACACACGCGTTTCACAGCAGCACTGAAAAAGAAATCTGACAAGTGATCCGAGCACTGACGTAACACCCCTGGAGCAGATTGCTGGACGAAAAACGTGACTTACTCGGCAACAAACGGATAACACAGACGAATTTATTACCAGGCCAGCTCGCAGTTCCACTATAAGGTAGGAATATTGTATTTATGAAAAATTCAACGCTTCTGCACCAACATCGGAATGCAATTCACACCTTTCTTCTCCATAACGACGATAAACTGCCGAAAAGGCAATTCTACGAGTTGTTCAATAATTCACAAAAGCTTACAAGATTTCTTCTCTTTTTTTTTTCCTGCCTCGCTGTATCGAATACGAACTCGACCCAGGCTGAATCTCTTTTCACACCGATGTGCTTTTCATGTTGGAATTTTTCGATCCGACTCGAAATTCTCGTCGTCGTGCGTCTAATTCAAGTGCATCCTCGTATTTGTATTTTATCATCATTTCGAACTCCGGCAAAAGTAATTTTTCTCCCAAGACTGACTCAGGCCGAGTGTAAATGTCGTTTATTTAAACTATGTATCGGGGTTAAGGTCGATATTTCGTTACAAATTTCTACCTCGAGTTGAATTTTTAAAACGTTTAATCAAAAATACGTCGTCGTTTATTTCATTTTTCATATTTACTTTAAGACGAGCAGATACAGGTGCCTACTCAATCCCCTCCGATGGATTTCTCACAAACCAAACGTGAAATTTTCCAACATCAAGACACACGTTCCTTCAAATTCACTCTTTCAGGTATTTTGTCGTTCTACCTAATCAAATATTTACTCAGGAGAAATTTTTTACCACTTTACAACCATCTTGTGCTTATAAGCGTTTGATATACAACGTACGAGTAAATTTTTACACAGTTCGGTTTTCCGGGGAAAAAAACCTCGAGATTATTTCACGTAGCGCGACACTTTGAAAAAATTCATCGCCCACGTAATTTACAAATCGATATTTCGTTCGAGGCGACGTTATAAAAATCAAACGAGTAATTAAGCTCGATTCGAGCTGATAATTTAATCGATTGTATAAACAATGAAACAACCTCCCCTGCTCTGGCTTCGTTTGGAACATTTTTGGGGAAAATTCGACGGAAAATTTTCACAAACGTTACGGTCGCCTTCACCCTCCTCCTCGTCCAAGTCGTGTAAATAAAATGGGTATCGAGGGGAGGGAGTGCAGATGACGACGACGCGTAAAACAAAACATACCTCGAGCCTGAGGGTCTAGGACACCCGAGCCCGATTAGGTCTACTACATAACTAATTTTCACCACCGCCGAATAAATAACCTTGAAAATGGCGGCAATCGAATTAATTTTCTCAACTGGAAGCAATTTCGTCGGCTTGTAATCGCGTTATAACGAGCGACCGAAAATTTCGCTCGCGTTTCCTTCGAAATTGAGTTTTTCGCGAATTATCGTTATATTACACAACAACAGCAACAATAGAGATTTTAATTTTCTCAAAGGATATCGTTCCGTATACAAAAAAGAAAACCGTTTTTCGCCCCGAAATCGAGTTGTATGCGAAAGCTGCTGGGTATATTTGTGACGAGTTATCGCCCATATTCGTACTTTCGTTTGGCAAACTATTTCGGTAAAAGTGTAATTCTAATATTTCACGGATTAATGGATTTTTTTTCTCGCTTTGGCTAAGATCGAGGAGTATTACGAGTTATCGTCGAAACCATGTTTTCGTATTTCGAGAAAGTTGCACCATTATGAATGTGTAATGAAAATGGATGAATTTCGAGGCAAACGTAGATGGAATTTTTTGCAGCGAGGGTAAGTCTCTTCTTATTTTTAGCGTAAAGTTCGGAGGAGGAATTGAGGAAAATATGTGAAATTACGTCGAAAAATCCTGGTAATATTTCTAGATCTTCGACTTGAACTAAGATCGCACTCCAATTAAATTCAAAATTTTCAAATTTTCAAAAAGAATCGAGAAAATTTGATTTTTTTACCTCCTGGTAAATATTTGATTGTAATATTACGAGTACAATTAAAGAATGATGAATCTTTTTTTCTATGTTCTCCGTTTTTCATCGAGTTTTAATTCCTCTTCGAAAAAAAGAACAAAAATATTCATCACGAATTAATTAATGAATGAAAAACAAAAATCGTAAATTTTTTTTGCTGTTCTATAATAGTCAATAATACAAGTAAGTAAATACCTAATAATTCATTTCGTCTCACAATAAATTACCCCCTTCTCATCGCTGTCATTCATCAAAGTCGAAGCTTCATTAATAAACAATAAAATTTTGACGACCTAGTTCCTCATAATCAATTTCTATTCCTTCAAGTAGAATTTCCCCTTATGAAAATTCACCAACGACAAAATTCTTTTAAAATAATAAACCCGACTTAGTCTCAAATATAAAAAAGTGATTATTGAAATGTCATAAGAATAACTGAATAAGTGGTCGTCATTCGAAAACGACGACATAGGTACTTAAGTATTTATATGGTGAAGAAAAAGGCGGTACTTTGGGAGCATTAAGTGGGTAGTTACTTGAGTATGAAAAAGTACCACCTTTGAAATTCCCTAAAAAATTCCAAATTGTCATTCTTGGATTAAAACAATGGCGGAAAAATTTCGGCTCAAAAGTTTTCGAGAAGAAATGAAGCCGATACTGCAAATGAACTGAACCCTTTCATGGATATTTTACCCCAATCCAGTCAAATCTAACTCGTTCTCAATTATATTTCAAAATTATCACCCAGTATACAGAAACATTATCATGAATTTCGTTCATGTAGTTCCAAAAACTCATCCCAAATAAATGAACGTTGCTCTATCTCGATAAGCAGAAAAATTTGATAAAGATTGATGGAAATCTGCAATTCGTTATGGGTATCGTGTCTACAAGTGGAACATCTGTTATGAAAACGAATATAAATACCTAATTACTGACTTACATTAAAAACATTGATAGCTAATCGATAAGGTCAGCTTGCTCGTGTTATTAATACCTTTTCGATAACGAAAGTTATCCAATAGTTCTTTAATTATTCTCATCCTGGCAAGAAAATATATCTAGTTTGTTTTCTAAATTAATATTATCGATTTCATCATCAATCACAAAATAATCCTTTTCATTTGTACAAATATATATCGACCCTCAGAAACCGTCTGAAAAAGTGTAAAATATACTTACGAAATAGGTAAGGAGAGGTAAGGAATTATTCTTAGCTTCGTTTATATCACATGATTAGAAAATTTGGACTATTTTTCAATAGAAAAATTATGAAGTTTGAAAATGCTGTGCATGCGAAATATGAAAAATTGCATATTCAAAATAGAGAAAAAATGAAAGAGGGCAAACGAAAGGGCAATACCTCCAATATTGGTAAACTGTACTTTGATAGCTGGAATAAATTCATTTGAATTTGATACAAAAAATTAATAAAATCGTCATCTGCAATTGTCAGATGAATTCAAGTAGTCAAATCTGCAAATTGTGATTTTGAGTTGGATCCCTGCACTTTGACATTTACAGCTCGATATCGATCATTAATTTCTCGAAATTAAACACTTGTAGATCTAAAAATAAGCTAATGAATGATGAATATTCCCCTGTTCTGTCATCTTTGTGCAACAATGAAAATCATACCACTTTCTTGCTTTTTTATTTTACAGACAAACTCGTTCCAGTTTTTGGGAAAATCGATACCCAAAATGGTTCGAAATATTTCGAAAGAGATTTTGGGTTAAAAATTTTGCCGAGAAATGAACTTCAGCGGAAAAGCCAATGAGTGTGACTTCAAGTTGAAGAAATGATGGATAATTTTTAAGGAAAACGAACTTCAACAAACTGTGGATCATTCCATATCAATTCGCCAGGGTTTCGATTTCATGTCCTTCGATTTCGCTCAATTTTTTTCTATATGATCTACCCACCCAAACACTTGGAAAAACACCACTGGTTTGTCCCCAGCCCCCTCAGGGAGGGGCTTCGTTTATTTTTGCAATTTCTCGTAGGACTCAAATTCAACGGCTTATAACTCCGCCGCTATGATACTGAGCTCAAAACGGTTTATACGGTTCAAAAGCGCGTTGAATTCTAATTCGAGAACTTTCATCGAAATTTTCAAAAGTTGAAAGTTGAACTTTTGAATTAAAAGTTCAACTTTCAAAATTGGCGCTGTAAGTGCGAGCTATAATTGAAAATTAAGTAAAAATTAACATGGACGTACTTTCGATAATTTTTCGAACAATGCAATTTTCAAAATGTGCACTCTCAAGGGGAAAGGGGCAGCCACCCCCCAAATTTGGGTCAAAATTACAAAAAAGAGGTTCAGGCGTGTAATATATCAAACGATACATTTTCGGAAGTGCTGAACACGAATACGACCTTAGTTTTTCGATTTGACCTCAGCGGAAGCCCCCAGCACCTCCTCCCACAGGGTCAAATTTCAAAAAATTGGTCCAATCATGTGTGCTATATGGAATGGTATGTTTTCGGAGGCGTAGAGCACGATTACGACCATACTTTTTCGATTGGGCCTCATTTGAAAACCCCAGCACCTTTCAATAGGGTCAAATTTCAAAAAAATCCATCCAATTCATGAATTTTTTCAAATTTGATCTTATTGTGAAAGGGGTGCTGGGGCTACGCGATTGTGGAAACAAGATTGAAAAAAAAAACATGAACTTCACATTTCTATTCTCTTACCAATGAACGAATAGAACAACCATTAAAACTTCAAGTCGAACGATCACAGATTTTCTATGAAATATGATCATAAACATGCAAATATCAAAAACATTTTCATGCATAAATTGCTCTGAAGAAACACTGAATTTGCAATACAGAAGATCGATGGTTTTGAAAAAAAGAAAAAAAAGAACTTCGGCTACCAAAATCTCGAAAACCAAGCCACCTGAAAATAACCTAATCTCCTATAGCAGGAAGAGAATTTCATGCTCTACAATTTTGATTCTTGACATTTTTTTCGTAGTACCCTTAATTTGGTCTGAAAATCCACGTTTATAAGAGTTTTTTCATTTTGAAAGCCATATACTTTGTACATGGGTTAAATTTCCCATAAGCATGGATTTTCTGGCTAAACCAAGGGTCCTATGAAAAAATTCAAAGAATCAAAATTGTAGAACTTTGAATTCTCTTTCAGCTGAAAGCAATTAATCTTTTTCAAGGAGGCTTAAATTTCGAGATTTTTGCAGTCAGTTTTTTTTTCATTTTCAAACCCATCGATCTACGTGCATAGACAGCTAAAAAACGAAAACATCGAACTTAATTCGACGTAAATTTTCTTTGCAGCTTCTCGTATCATGTAAATCTACTTATTCCTCAAATCATTCTTCGATTTCTACTCTCAGTCTCAGCTTTAGGTTCACTGAAAAACAACACACGATATTCGAGTAAACCACACAGACTTTGTGGTTAAAACCAAATCCAAAAAAGCTAAAACCACGAATCTCTAATTCTTCCATCTTTACTCTCGAGTCAATTTCGCCGAAACATAAATCAGTCTTCGAACATATGCTCGAACATAACCCGAACACATCAATACACGGTAATTACAGCACTAAAAAACGGGCATTTTAACGATTTTTCTCCGAACGTCAATTTCATTGGGACAGGAAACCGGTTCATGTAGAACAATAAAGACTATCACAAAAAAAACAAAATTCAAATACCATCGCTGCACTCAGTTTGGGCATTGTTTTCACAGAACAGTAAAACCTTGCCTCTGATGGTGCATCATTGGATCATCGAATGAAGAAAAAAATTAAAATTCATCAAACTTTTCATTCCAATTCACAGCACTAGAACGAAGGTGATTTGAACAAAAACGTTCGCGAAACGAATCACCTTCTGTCTACGAATTAATTATTCCTGGTTCATTTTAGAATTAATATGATTTGATTGTTTAATTGCTTTGGAATTGCATAATTTTAATGTTAATTTGGATTGAAGGAACAGTTCAGGAAAAGTACTTGAAGAACCATAAAAAAGAATATCTTTTGAACAAGAAACTGTTTCAAGAAGCCCGCCAATCCTGACAAGACACCGGGTCAATGTCTGTGTATTACGTACGTTCACACAAATCAAATTTCATTTTACTACCAACCGATCCCACATCGTACACGGAATCGCAAAAAGAGCACGCGGTTTTTATCTCTTCGCACAACATATTTGTCGAATACGACAGCGAATATAGAAAAATCAACAGGTGGTTATGTTTACACACCGCAATTTACGTTTTTTTTTTTCTTCTTTCGCAAGGTAAACACTTGAAAACGCGCAGACATACACTATGCATCGTTCATTCTTCAGCAGCAAGCAAGCTACTGAAAGTAACGAACTTCATTAACACATCAATACGTATAATTTTTAGCCACACGTGATCAATGAGATATTATAAAGACGTTAAGATGTGCACGAATCATGGTACAGATTACAACGAGTAACGAATTTCGTTATTTTCAAACTTTCAAAGATAAACTAGCATTCGATAGATGCACGAACGAACATAACACGACGCAACGTAACGTAGCATTAGGTAGATTAGACATAATTTTCAAGTACTTACAATAATTTCAGCAGGATAAAACTAGTACAATATTCCACTCGGCGGTTTGATACTTGTACACTAACACAGTTACACACAGACGAAATATTACAAATAAAACCAATCGAATTAACCGCACAATGTAACCGGCAGATAAATATATCTCGAACTCGACACAATAACCGAAATTACTTCAACAACAAACAATTACCGGTCGAAAATAGAAAACGATAGAGGTATTCACATTTAAGATGTATTTCGTTACACACTAGTTAATTTTAACAATATCACCGTGGAATTAAAACAAAACCGAGTATTTTAGTAATTTTTTCGTTACCACTACACGATCGCGTCAAGTAATAATAACGCGACGACACCACTCAGACGTTCAACAACGTAACTACGCACACGCGGACGTTGAATAACTGCACTATTTAGAAACGAAACGAACTAACAAACGCAGCTACAACCGAATACACGAAACTTACTGCAGAAAAGTGGTGGGGAATAGCGACGTCAAGGTTAACCGGCTTTATGCGGCTCGAGCGCCGAACTGACACTGAGGCAGTGTGACCAACGTTGCGGCATGGATTTTTTTGGTTACAACGAACTATTTATTTATTTATTTTAGTTTTCCTATTTTTTTTAATATTTTGAAATTTATAACTGGAAATATTATTCGAATAGTGTTTTCAATTAAGTTACTTAATGGTTGTGAATTTAAAACAAAATCATCTTTTAGTCTTTCAATTGTATGCTTAACCCTTACATGGCACACTGGGGTCAAATTCACCCCAGTGTGCCATTCAAGGTCAATACTTTTTAATCGCCGTACAATTTAGGTTCGATGTTAGGGGCGCTCAACACTACGTTGTATAAACAATAAAACGAGACCCAGTTGATTGCTTGATGAATGAATATGTACGAGGTAGAGCTGTGTAAGATTTTTGAGTACTGGGGTGAAGTGTACCACTCAAGGTGAAATTTGATACTGTAATTCAGGTGATTGTTTCATTGAACTCCGGAACACTTCAATATTGACCAAATGTTATTCATTTATGATGCGTGGGTTTCATAACCTCGGTAGTCGTA
>FIZU01062981.1:0-10480 GCA_900064475.1 Pseudococcus longispinus
TTCACCCATTTTTTTATTGTGTTATCTGGTTTAAGAAGCATTGAGAAACACTCTGGCGCTATAAAACAAGATGTTGAAAAAAATGGCCAGAGGCCGTTTTGGAATATCACTCCTCATATGTATATTCTGAATTTTCGATCATGGCATGTTCGATCATACTTAAATTCAATATTTTTAAAAATGAAAGCTATGAAAGGTGTTAATTATTATGAGAATAATGCAATGTTTTCAATTTAATTTTCATCGTGTTTTCATATAATAAACGTTGATTTCATATTATAATACGAGTTGATACTGTTTATATTTCCATGCAAACCAGAAGTTTTTAATAATTCTTGGGTCTGGGCCTTTTACTTGATTGTCTACAGTTTTTACCTTGTTTTTATGTTCACATCAGAAAATTGTTCTTCAAAAATTACAACGATGTTTCTACCCATAGCTCAGCATCACAACATGATAACCCATACTGTAGAAGAAATAAAATTGGGTGGCCCTGAAAAGGGCCGTTTTAATCACAAACTAGGGGCACTTAAGCTCTTTCTCCACGGATTCTTCTTGCCAATTGGATATCTTTAGGCATGATGGTGACACGCTTGGCGTGAATAGCGCACAAGTTGGTATCTTCAAAAAGACCGACCAAGTAGGCCTCGCTGGCTTCTTGTAAAGCCATGACAGCCGAGCTTTGGAACCGTAAATCGGTTTTGAAATCTTGGGCGATTTCACGAACCAACCGTTGGAAGGGCAATTTACGGATCAACAATTCGGTACTTTTTTGATAACGACGGATTTCTCTCAAAGCGACAGTTCCGGGACGATATCTGTGCGGTTTCTTTACACCACCGGTAGCTGGGGCACTTTTGCGGGCAGCTTTGGTGGCCAATTGTTTCCTGGGGGCTTTACCTCCGGTGGATTTACGAGCAGTTTGCTTAGTACGAGCCATGGTGAGCAAGTAGTGAACGTTGACGAAACACAACTAATTTCAGACAATGTAAAAACAAGTAATGCTTAATGGTTACTCACCCTCTCTATTTATACGCGTTCTAGTTATTGTGTTTCAAAACAACGAATCTGATTGGTTCGCGCGTTATAACGAATCGTCCAATAGCTATGCTTGTAACGTTCCTTACTACTAACAACGTTGTTTATGTATCAATTCAAATCCATTTTACAATTTATCGCAAAAATATAGTAAGATTTTAATTAAATGTGATCAAAACTCATAATTAAAAATGAAATTTGGTCATTGAGTTATTCGTCAAGTTCAATTACGCATTTCATTTAGAACTACGAACGGTTTATTTTGAATCAACCAATAGCAAAGCATTTCTCATTCATTCTACTTTTATGCAGGTTACAATTTCATTGGACGATACATATTTATCCCAAAACAACGTTAATCTCGCTACATTTTAATGTTATTTACTTTGTTTTCAAATACTGAATTCTGATTCGTTAACTAATTCTCAACGATTTAATATAAATACACTGAAGTCATCTGAAACTGCATCATTTCGTTTTTGTCGTTGTATTCAGTTTGGTTACTGTTTGTTATCTGTCATATAACAATGGCTCCGCCGAAAAGTGTTGGTAAAGCTGTGAAGAAAGCCGGTAAGGCCCAAAAAAATATTAAAAAGGACGATAAGAAGAAACACCACAAGAAAAGGAAGGAATCCTACGCCATCTATATCTACAAGGTGTTGAAACAGGTCCATCCCGATACTGGTGTCAGTTCCAAGGCTATGAGTATCATGAACAGTTTCGTGAATGATATTTTTGAAAGAATCGCCGCCGAAGCTAGCCGTCTAGCTCATTACAATAAGAGGCAGACGATCACCAGTCGGGAAGTCCAAACCGCCGTTCGTCTTTTGTTGCCTGGTGAATTAGCTAAGCACGCTGTATCCGAAGGTACAAAGGCTGTTACCAAATACACCAGCTCGAAGTAGATGAAGTATTAAGTTGTTAAAACGGCCCTTTTCAGGGCCAACAATATTATTTCTTCACTTATGGTTATCATTGTTGAGATTGTCCTCAAACAATAATTGTTTGCAAGTCGAAATTTATAAAGTGAGGTTCATACCTTTCAAATTTTATATTACGGAGTAAAAATGAGAACGAAAGTAATATGATAAATTAGTATAGTGGATAACAATGTACCTCAAGTCTTGTAATTTTCACATGACGAATTTTTTCATAACATTACACATTTTATTACTTCTCAGTGGTCGTGTAATTTTACGAAAGTTTGGAGAATTTCTCGTGAAGGTAAATCTGGAAATGAGTCCCGTATAATACTTATTGATAATTACTAATAAATTATGATTGGACCTACTGACAACTGTACGTGTTGGGCATGTCACATGGACAGCCAAAAGTATTATTTGCCAGTTCGTTAGCTGGAAAATTGTAATATTTCTACACGAATCACCCTATTTAGGAAAAAAAATTATCTTTGCATAGTTATTTAGATCCTTATTATTTGAATTAAAATTTCAAAGATTGAAAAAAAATTGTAATACATCTGCTAGTTTTTTCATTATTTATATTTGCCCTATAATTGCATCGTTCAGAGGAGCTTCAGGTAGTTTCAAAAATCTCTACAGAGACTATTGTTGTCAAAACACATAATTTTTATCGCCAAGAAACATAATCAAACCTTCAATTAATCGAAAAAGTGCCAATTTAGGCGATAAAAATGACATATTGTTGGTCAAAATGATCGATTTTTCGATTATTCAATTCTGTACAAGAGGTCCTTGTCAACTCCAATTCAGCTGAAATTTGACTCACTGAAAGAGCATATCACTCAAACCTCAGAACCAAATTTTCAGCCGCCGAAGTTGATTTTTCGATTTTTGACGAATTTTTGAAAATGGCAAAAATAGCCCATGGGTGTATCAATTTTTTACAAAAGCAGTAGATTTTGAGATAAAATTCTGAAAATTGGTTTACACGCTAAAGTCGATTTTCGAAGCGATCTGGAGCCTCCAGTAAAAGTTGATCTTTCTCCAGCTCATTGGAATCGCTCTAGAAGACGTTGTAATTGACTAAGGAAGCTAAAAATTTAATCCTAGCGTTAATATGATATCACCAGTCGATTAGCTCAGTTGAATCGAAAATCCGAGAACTTCTCACATGTCAATGCTAAAAAGTTTGTTTTTTATGTTTTTTTTACATATTTTTGCGGAAACTGCGATTTTTCATTGTATTTTGAAGAAACGCATATTTTCACTTGGTATTTTCAATATTTTGAAATGACGAAAAAAATATTTTTCGAGAATTTGGGCTGCTTTAAAGTAGGTAGTGATTATTCCAATATTTTATAAAAAAAAAAGTTACATTCTGTAGATGAAAATGCTGATGATGATTTTCGGAAATATTCATAGTCCAATTATGTGCAACTGTGAAAGTGATGTTTCAGCAATTATTTATCAAATACATTTTTTCTTTAAATTTGTCTGCCTGAGGATTTTTTCGAGAGATGTAGGAATTAGGTACCAAAGTTGTTTTGATAACTTCCTTTCTGCATCAATTTGCAATAAAAAGCATTTTGAAAGAGCACCCTTGCAAAATTACAAACATTTGGATCACATTTCGGATTAAAAATTTTTCTTGGAAACACAGGAGCATGAAGTAGGTATTATCGAAATTTTGCTATCAAATTTACTTTTTCATAATAGCAATTTTTCAGTCGTCTTATTTTCAGTTTTTTTTTTTTTTCTACAAACAAAACAGTGATGAAATACTAGAAACCAGATTTTTGGCAATTGGCAAAATTAGAATTCATAAACAGTTTAATGAACAAAAAATAATGAAAATCGAAGGACTGGAGATGAGAAAAAAATTGAATTTAGGGGATTTGGATTCAATAATCTCAAAACTGCAGTTATTTTTCGGTTCTGGAGAAACAGTGCAGAGTGTTGGAAAACAGACAGTACGAGAGACATGGCTCAAAAAGAATTATGCTTACACGTGCTCTACTTACGTAAAGCAGTATACAGTTAATACTCCTAATTTTTTTCGGTATGAATCATGGATCGAGTCAATTTGGATAATTTTCTGGAAAAATATCAATACGTAGATGGTCAATGGTCATCATCATAATGGGATGGAAAAATAATCGAACTTTGTAACGATTCGTATCTATTGATACTTCAAAATAAACTGAAGCTAAAGACATGAACTCTTCTTGATATTAATTACAGGCAAATGAATAAAATTTCCAAAGTTGATTTAAGAATTCAAAAAAAAAATAATAACAATTCTGTGAAATAAAACTCGTCATTCCTAACGCAGGTATCTTGATCTTGTGCTATTGAGAACTTCGACCTAAAATCTGAACGTGCACGGGTCACTTTCTTCGTACATTCTCGTACCTGAGCAATTAAAGTTTATCCAAGTTATGAAAAAAATGTTCAAACGAATTCAAATTGTTTCACTACTGCATTCTGTTAAATCATTTCATACTCACTAATGAAAAAAATTCTACGAAATATCGCGTAGAAAAAAAAATCTTCACGTGGTTTTGCATACACATGACTAAGCAAACGACGAATAGTAACACACGTAGCGGTTTCCTTGAAAACTCGATAAATTTAATATTTCGCCAATATTCATTGAAAAATTTCGTTTCGTGCAAAATTAGACAATATCTGTAGTAGAAATATACCACAAAACCCCAAAAAATACGATATTTTCATTTGAAATAAACTTCGACGAAATTTAGTTGGTGTTTTTAGACGTGTAAAACTTTGTTCTTGGGTGCTCGCGAAAATAATTTTTTTCACCCACTAATCACACTCCGAAAATATATATTTTTGTAGATTTCCAATCTATAATGTTTGTAGATTGATTTAAAAATATTTCACAATCGATTTTACCATCGATTTATTTAATTAAAACGTTTTTATTCGCGAGTATCAATACATCGATAGCGACTTGTCTACGAAAACTGCTCTCAAATCAACGTACTTCGAATCAAATGTATTAAAATTGATTATAATCCTAATCGGTAATCTTTAAGGAACAAGAAAAAACATATTTCAAAAAAAAATACTCCGCGGTACATCCAAAATATCGAATTAAACGAAGTAATAAAACACGAAAAGAGAACTTTCCCAAATCCAATACACCAAACGAGCCATGTTTCTTCGATACGGTATTACTTTTATGTATCTCGCGCGATTTCTTCACTACGGTATTAGTTTCAACTATATATACTACGGTCGGTCTCATATTCAGTATCTTGTGTTTGTTAAGCTGTTCGTCATTCTTGTTATTTTGAATTATCGTTGTGGTGATTAGTTATCAAAATGGTTGAATCATCTGCCGAAACTGTTCCCGTTACTCCCGTGGCCGCGTCGCCCAAGAAAAAGAAAACCGCAGCCAAAGCGAAATCTGCCGCTGCTAAAACCGCCTCTCACCCGCCTACGGCCACCATGGTCAACAGTGCCATCAAAACACTGAATGAACGTGGTGGTTCGTCTCTCCAGGCCATCAAGAAATCTGTTAGCGGTACGTACAAAGTCGACTCGGAGAAATTCGCTCCGTTCATCAAGAAATATCTGAAAAGTGCTGTCGAAAAAGGTCTTTTGATCCAAACCAAAGGTAAAGGTGCCTCTGGCTCTTTCAAGTTGCCACCTAAACAGAAAGCTGAACCGAAAAAGCCGAAGAAAGTTGCTCCTAAGAAGAAACCTGCAGCACCCAAGAAAGAAAAGTCAGCTGAAGCTAAGCCGAAGAAAGCCGCTGCTACGCCTAAAAAGCCAGCTGCCCCGAAGAAAGCTGCTGCCAAGCCGAAAGTTGCCACGAAACCTAAAGCAGCTGCACCGAAGAAAGCTCCTGCCAAAGCCAAGACCACCAAACCTTCGCCGGCTAAGAAACCAAAATCTCCTAAGCCGAAGAAAGTAGCGGCAAAGAAACCAGTGAAGAAGACCATCACCAAGAAATAAATCGTTTCGTTCTACTATTAAAAAGGCCCTTTTCAGGGCCACTAATATCATTTCTTCAACTGAGTGAAATTACTTGCTCTAATTGTTCCCGAGTGAAAGAATTGGTTAATTGGTAATTAGGCATATATTATGCCTAAATTTTCTTGAAGGAGGAGTTATTGAAATAGACAAAAAATTTGTACTTCTGATATTAGGAGTCATAAATTTAACATGAAAATTATAATTGATTAATATTTACCTAATTAATTACTCATCGGTCATCTGTAATTAGTTTTTAGTAATGGAATTACTGATAATTTTTTTAGTGGGCATTTATTTTGTAAACAACTCCGATTGATTTATCTATGGTCTAAGACATTTGATTTGCATGATGATTGTTGAAATTGAATTTTACCCGTTATTTTTGTTGTTTTGGCATAATCTAACATGGAAAATTTGTCAAAAAGGTAAGTTACAATGGTTACGTCAAGGATATTTCCACTCAAGATCGAATGTTAATTCGAGTATGATCTCAATAGATATGAACCTGTGGTTCCATCAAGTTCTTATTAAATCATGAAAAATGAAGAAAATTTTCAAAAATTGAATTCTTCGCAGAAATTGATTTAAAAATTATGATAAAAAAAGTGTCCCAAATTCTACAAAAAAAAAATTCATAAACTCGTCTGTGAACGAATTGAGTAAATTTTTTACTTTTCAAGTATTAAGTAGATACTTATGCTAGTTCACTGATTGAAGTGATTAATCAGCCTATTTTGAGAAAAATTGTCAAGAGTTTTACCACACACAACCACAGGTCCATTACAATTTTTCTAAAATTTGACATTTCCTAGGTATCTATGTATGATTTTTTAAAATGATTTTTCATCCCAAATCATAACTTTGTCGTATTTTCTTTTCACTTATCAAAATCAAGGATTAATTTTTTTCAAAAATTGATTTTTCAAGTCAAAAATTTCGAATAACTTGTAACTTTTAATTTTAAATTATGGGTTATCCAAGATTTCACAATCGAATGATTTTTTAATAACGCTTTTGAATAAAATTTATGGCACTTTTGTGATTTCAAGATACAGATTATGATGGAAAATTTTGGTCAAAGATCTTGAATTTTTCAACATTTAGTTTAAAATTTCGTCTGTTTAACTTTGACATCGAAATATTGCAATTTTTGTGATTTCAGATCAAAATTATGATTTAAAAAACATTATTTTTGAGTCAAAAATTATGAATAAATTTTAATTTCAAACTTTGTCATTTTTTGGAATTTGTGATCAGAATAATATCATTAAAATAATGATTAAAAATATTGGTTAGAAACTGTGACTTTATTTTGATTTTAATTTAATCTTAAGTGATTTTAGATCAAAATATACCTAAGGGATTTTTTTTGATTTTTGACGATTTTCGAAAATGTTGGTCATTTACTAGTTCGAGGTGCCTGATTTCGAACTCGGTGCCCATTTTTGGATCATGACCTCTGTTCGTGAGATATGGCCAATTTTTAACCCTAAAAAATGTTATTTCTGACAGAAAGAGAGCAGATCAAGAAAACCGAATACGAAAATCGTGATCAGCGACCTCGAATTAGTCGAAAACGGCATAAAAAAAAACATTAAAATTCGTCAATTTTTGATATTTGCACTTCGCCCCTTCAAACTGACAATAGAAAATTGTAATTGATCGCTTAAATAAATTCAAACATGTTTGATAAGTGAATAAATGAATATGTAAACATTAAAATGGCATATTTTATAATAAAATATATATTTTGATTAGATTTCAATGGGTAAGGATTTTTTCCGCTTCGGAATTAACATAATAATACGTCTTATTATTTGTGTAATTTTTCAATCAAAATAATGATTAAAAATGTCGATCAAAAACTGTGACTTTTGGACCAAAGTAATGTCAATAATTGCTGGTCAAAAAATCGTGGCAGTTTGGGACTGCACATACATATATTTTTTTTTGGAATAAATCTTGCTTCGTTTATGTTTAAAATTGAATATTTTCATCGGATTCGAGAGTTGGAAATGGATTCCAGTTTTGAACGATCAAAATTCATTCTACACATTTATAAAATAGTAGGTAAATACATTCAAAATAAAAAATTTTAAATAAAAACAACATAAAAAATTTATTAAACACGTTCGATTAATAAAATTCGATTCACAAAGGGAAAAAAAACATTTTTCAAACAAGGGTAACAAAAGCATTAAAATATCAAGAGGAAGAACAAAATAAAGTGGTTTGTAAAACCGTGGTAATTCACTATAATAACTCGATAAGTTACATAGAAAACAGAAGATTTGATTCGATTTTTACAAACACACGTTCGCAAAACAATTTATAATCGATAATCATAATACATACAATAAAAATCATATTTCGACACGTTTTAAACAGAGATAGTCACATTATAAAAACATCAAGTATCCACTTTTTTTTTAAAAATAATAAATTGATAAAAACAAAAAACAGGATTATGTATTTGAAAATTACAAATGATCAATTTTTCACGTAAAAAATATTATAATAATAAAATAAAAAGGAAGATATTAAATATCAGTCAGTATTTCAAATATGGCAAAATTTATTTGTTACACAGCACTTTCCTTATGAGGTATGACAGGCGTTTGAGTATACGTATGATAATGTAATGTATTCATCTCACTTGGTACAGCATTCACTATGATTTGAGAATTACATCTACTAGGAAATTTTGGCTCTACCCATTGCACCACCGAGTCGCAATATGTTGGCTGGAATTCTTGCTATAAAAATTTGAAAAAATTAAAATTAAATAATCATTATAAAAAAAAAGTTATAAAATTCAAAGAAATTAAAAATTATACCAAAGGCAACGTTGAATAATTAAAAACAGTATGTGATGGTGTATCTGTATAAACACTATACGTTGAAAATTCAGCTGGATATTGCTGAGGATGAGAATGACTAGTAGAGCTTTGCCTCCTCGAAGAAGTATTGTAAGTCTCTGTAAAAATGAAACAAAATAATTATGAAAAAATACAATTACAATTCGAATAAAGTTAAAGTAACCAAGTAGAATATGAAAATAATAATTGCATGATGTGGAAGGGAAGAAATTTATGTACTTGAAAGTATCGTTTCTCCAACTCGCCAAATGCAGGTAAGTAAACAATTGTTTAAAATCTAATCGCATGTTCAAATTATGTGGCCTCGATAGGTATACCTGATTCCACGTCACCTTCGGTTCAATCAATTTTTCACGTTCCACATTTGTCACAAGATAAATAATTAATTTATTGTAATAACTAAAGTTAATCACATATTCAAATTCTACGACTTTATTATATCCTAATTTACCCCTTAAACTTCACCGGTGTATTTTCTACATGTCACTAGGTACACATCTTTATAAATTTTCATTTTTCATTTTCCTGAGTTTGGCACATTGGCAGCATTGCGAAAAACCATTTTCTTATTCAAATTCTACGGCATCATAACGCCTCATTTTGCCCCTTCAAACCCACTCATAGGTTTTTCACAAGTCACACCATGCGATTGTCACTCAGGTTAGCACCACTGCGGAAAACTAATTGCATCTTCAAATTCTACGACATCATTATACTCTACTTTGCTCCTTCTACCCCCTAGTAAAATTAAATCTGGAAAAAAATTGAACGGAGAAACACAATGATAATTAGAAAGAATAAAATTGCGTCATAAATGCCATTTTCGGGATTAATTATTCATTTGTTCGTAAAAATAATGGCGCCAATGGATTCCTCGCATTAAAAAACCATGATTTTGACACTTTGTACGATCATTTTGAGTGAAAAAACAATTAAAACGACGATTTTTAAATTAAAATAATAATTCTGCCTGAAAACGTTGTGTAGAGTATGCAACCAAACTTACTTCGATGCAGGAGTTGCATAACCACAGGTTTAGAAGTTCTTCAAAAATTAAAGTCTATGTGTGGACTTCAGTTTTGGAGAAATTTTTAAACCTGTGGTTATGCAACTCCTGCTTCAATATAAGTGTGGTTGCATACTCTTCAAGGTATTTTTAACCAAATAAGTTCGTTCTTTTGTAATAGATGGCGCTGCATGTACCTTTTTTCTGCAGTTTTATTAATTTTGATCGAAAATCATCATTTCAATTGTTTTTTCACTCAAAATGATCGTACAAAGTGTCAAAATCATGGTTTTTTGATGCGAGGAATCCATTGGCGCCACTATTTTTACGAACAAATGAATAATTAATCCCGAAAATGGCATTTATGACGCAATTTTATTCTTTCTAATTATCATTGTGTTTTTCCGTTCAATTTTTTTCCCGATTTAATTTTACTAGGGGGTAGAGGGAGCAAAGTAGAGTATAATGATGTCGTAGAATTTGAAAATGCAATTAGTTTTCCGCAGTGGTGCTAACCTGAGGAAAATAAAACTTGACAATCGCATGGTGTGACTTGTGAAAAACAGGGATGTTAACCGTTACCGTTACCTTTTACCGTAATCCAAAATTACCGGTAAAAATTGGTCAAA
>FIZU01062986.1:0-39814 GCA_900064475.1 Pseudococcus longispinus
TGCGCTTCACCACCCTTTTCCCAAGATGAATCAGATTTTGCAAAAACTACGAGAAACTGAAACATTGTATGCCTACCTCGGAAAAGGAATGGAAATTATTTTCTCCTTTTTAGTACTTGAGTTTTTATACAAGTTAATAGAAGGGTGGTTTTTAAAGCTTTTTTACCTTGTTTATTTAAAAATAAAAATAATAAAAAAATTGGAGGTGGGATAAATTGAAATTTTTGCATTAAATCTCTTTCTATTTCAAGGGTGAGTAGTTGAGAACAATTTTTTTCAATTTTTAGCAAATCTCATACAGGAAAACAAAAATAAGTAATTTTAATTCGATCCTCCATCTGTGTGAAATTTTAATTTTCACTGTTGAAAATTACCTCTTGTATATTAACTCGACTTCAATCCATATAATGGCATGGAAATTTTCAAATTTCATCCACGATCAAATCTTTACTGGATACCAAAATACATCTTCAAAGTAACAATTTAGTCTTTTATCCAAAATGGAAAAAATTCTAAAAATAAAATGTTTCCATCAAAATAGCATTGAAAATTTATTACTCGTAATAAAACTAGCATTGCACAATATTGATTTGAAAAACTATTCTTTCAAGAAATTATGAGTACCTACCTATACAAAACAAATTATCAGCAAATACTTAGATGATGAAGAGATAACGCATCGAAAAATGTTTATGTACCAGAACAAAATGTTACCTTATCAAGCCGAAAAAGTGAATACTGAAGCAACATGCTCAATATATGCACAATGAATTTTGTAGCACTGTTGTGCGAGTACATAATTAAATACGTAACTACCTAGTACCTACGTATGTATCTAAAAGGAGTCAAGGATGCACTGAACAATTTACGTGACCAGTCCAAACACACAGGAAAGGAGGTTTGTTTTCTGGCGGCGTATTAGGAAATGAACAAGCTACCTCACTTGAAAACTTGAATATTATTATCGTCACGAAGATCACATAATCCGTGTTTAGCGGTTTGATGTTTCTTATAAATATTTTTTAATTTTTTCTTCAGACCTCGAGTAAAGTTCAATTTGGAAAATTTTTCTTAAAACGTTTTCAGGAACAGAGCGAAATTAGGTAGCTTTCCAATGATTACTTTTCGATTTCGTACAGTTTACCTAATCATTGAATTTCTTGCCAAGATGACGTCACAGAATCAAAAAATTGTACGAAATCAAAAAGTAATCATATCGTTTGAAAGCTAATTGTTCTTTCTTTTAAAAAAATAATCATGAAAAATTTTCAAAATTGAATATTTCCAGAGTTGAGATTTTTTTAAAATTAATAAGAAAACATCAAACCATTGACCATTCAATATTACGATCCTTTGAAAGATGAAAAATCCAATTTAAAATTCATCAATCAATGAATCACTCCACTAACAGATTATAAAAGCAATAGGTACTTATTCTATTACGAGTAATACATTTTTCTCGCATGAGTAGAGTACATTTGACTGAATGATTCCGAAAGAGTACACCAACAAAGAATTTTCCTCCAATTCCAATAGGCAATTTTTTCAACACATTGTACTCGTACTATAATACTCGTATACTTGTAGAATTTATTACACTACAAATGGGAAAAAAACAACACACATACACACGTGCACAAATTCGATAAAAATTCACGCCCAACGGTATCGTTATTTTCCAAATCGTCACGTAACCAATTGAAACACCAGCCACTTTCTCATTCTGATTCGCGACAATCCGGCGAAATATTTCAATATACATTGAATTTTGGCAACGAAGGGGGGGCAACGGGGAGAAAAACAAGAGCGTAAAATCAATTTCAGAGTAAATACGACAACATATTTGCCATTTCTTTATTCTTCCGGATTGAGGCAAACGATAAGATGAAGTCGTAGATAGCGACTTGGCCTTGCATAAGCGAGAAAAAAAAAAGTCTAGGGGAACGAAAATATACATCGGCATAAAATACGTACGTAGTACATTCTCATTCTAAACGACTAGAAATGAAAATGTATATTTATTTATCGTCCACGAGTAAACATTTTTATGAATGTTTTCATACTGGTACAAAAGGAGAAAACTAACCATACTAAGAGAAGTTCAACTTCGGAGTAGGTCTTGGCGGAGAAAAAAAAACCGTAACGTTATATTTGCCACTTGCCAGCCTTTTTTACTTATTTTATCTCTGATAAAAGGGTTCGATACAGAAGGGTAAAAACCCCTTGTGGGAAGAGCGTTTTAAAATCGCACAAATTGCTAATACCGATGGAGTTTATTTTTCTTCTAAATACGTCGAGCTTTTTTTTTTACCATTTATACGAAACAACGAATACGAAATTGAGAAAAAAGTTCGATATCTCGTATGTACACACTCGTAGATACGTTTACTCGTACTATATTCTTTAGATAGTTTCTATTTCTATGCATGGCAAAGGCGAATGGTATATTTGAACGTGGGTTTTTTTTTCTCCACTAAAACGTCGAGTAGTTCTACTTATACTATAATGTACTACAAACATATCGACGATGCTGGTTTACAGTTCGCGTGAACCTCATTAGTACGAATACTCAAACCAATACAAATTGGTGGATTTTCAAGGGAAAATTTTCAGCTAATTTGACGTATCGAAATCGAGTTCTTTTACATGATATATCTCTGTGCTTATATTTTTTTCCAAAAACACAGTATCGTATGCAAACAATAATGGAAATAATGAATGAAATAAAATCTATCTACCGGAATCGCGAAACACGAAAATGAAATTGTATATCCTAATAATGCACGTTTAATATATACGTAACAAGAACTTTCGTACACGTTAACCCGTTCATCCAAGTATAATTAGATTATCGAGGTACGAGTATTTACCAAACACGTTCTCGTTACATGATAAAATAGATGAAACTCTACAATCGTGCATAATTTAACGACAAAAAAAAAAGAAAGCGGTATCACTGACAGGAAAAAAATCGTCCTTATCTCCCTCGACGACTACCAAAGAGTCGGTAAATATTGTACCCTTGCGAATACAAAAATATGTCGACGTTTGGAGCTCGTTTTAGCGTTAAAAATTTCGCGCCGGTAAATCCTATAACGATATGTGAGGAAAAAATAAACTGCCAAAATCATTTGTTTATAACTATAGAAAACGAGGGTTTGTAAAAAAGGAAAAAAAACAGTTGTAAATCATTGTGTTCCATAGACCTGGTTATTTGCATGTACGTTCATAGGTATAATCCGAATTTTAGCATTTTGCGAGATACGTAGAAATATACTCAGGTCTAATTTTTATTTAAGTGCTTCAAAGGTGTCTGAAGACATTAAGGCATGCTCAGAACCTTATTTTATTTAATAGTGAGGCTGGCAGATAAAAGAATAGGTATCAATGAAGCTCATTTGAAAATCAAATGATTCAAAATTACTTTTGGTACATCATAAAATAGTTTAAAATGCATATAAAATTAGTAGAAATATCATCTTGATGGATTAAAAACGTAGAGGTACGAGTACATAAAAATGGAATGGTGTCGAAATTGTCAAAAATCATTTAGAATTTCGAAAAAAAAAAGGTTAAAATTGTTGAAAGTATTATGAAAATTAAAGAAATTGTTAGGTTTACAAATAGATGAAGAAATCGTAAAAATAGTAAAAAAAATCATGAAAATTGTCAAAAATGTAGTTAAAATTGCCTTAATTTTCACAAAAATCGAGGAAAATCTTGTACTAAAAGTCAAGAAAATCACGTAAAAAATTGTGAAAATATCCAGTCGCGTAAGTGGTAAAATATCACGAAAAAAATGTTGTGAAAATTGTACAAAATTGCATGAAAATTCAAAAAAAAAAAATTAATGGCAATTTTTACAATGAGTAGGTAATTTTGATGATTTTCACGAAAATGTCAGGGCTTTCAATTAAGTAGGTACCTAACTAAAAATCAAATTCAATAAATATTAAATAATTTTTTTTTCATTCGAATAATGTTACAACATTTTAGACTGTAAATTTGGATTCAAAAAAAAAAAAATCACAAAATGTTTAATAAGGTTCACATGAATGTATTAAGTATATACCTCTACATTTCAGAAGGTATCAACCACAAGTTAGCAATATTGGAAAAACAAAAAAGTGCTGGCCAGTATTTTCATTTTTTTTTTAATTCGGATTTTTTTCCCAAAATGGATATCCACTACGGTAGGTTGTCTTAGTCTTTTTTTTTTGGAAAATTGGAGGAGAATCGAAAATAAATTATGGGGTGATGTTAAAAGATCATGGAAAAGTTTTTGCGTCTCTAGTTTGAATCAAAATTTTGTCAATGATGTAGCCGGGTTCAAAATTTTAAATTTTCAAAGATTAAAAAAAAAAATTTCGAATTTTTTTGATGTTTTGTGAGTAGGTAGTCGTATTGTTGCCATAGAAGAGTAAACAAAAATTCTCGATATTTTTTAGAGATATTCAGATGATTTTTGCACGTTGTCAAAATTGTTATTTTTGAGGATATCTCGAAATTGATCGAAAAAATCAATTACATACAGTTTGATGGATATTGGGGGTTTGATATTTACTCCAGATGCACACAAGACGACCCAACACCATTTTCTTTTCAAAGGAGATCTCAAATTTGATGTTATTTCATTCTTCTTTGGTAACAATACGATTAACTTTCCATAATTCTTTTTTTTAATTTCGATTTTTTTTTGAAATTGATGAAGATTTTAAAATTTTGAACCCCATACGCAAAATGTTGGTTCAAGTCAGAGATCCAAAAATTTTTCCATGATCTTTTGACGTCACCCCACAATTATTTTTCGATCCTCCCTCCAACTTTCTAAAAAAAAGCAAAATACGACTCACCTTAATATCCACCCTTTAAAAGAATTCTGATATTTGCTGTTTTTTTTTTCAAAATTAAGCATATCTAAGCGGAACTAGGGTGCTATGGAGGCTAAACTCCATTGATGAAAAATTACCCCTCGACCAAAATTTCGAGCATAAGAAAATTAATTTATTCCTAGATTAACCCCCTTCTCCTAGTGGCATGACATATTAACATTCGTTTTATTGGCCTTAAAGCTAAAGAATTATTGATAAAAATTTTGCAACCAGCACTTCCTCTCAGCTCATAACTAGAAAAATATAATTTTTCATGTTTTAGCATGTAAGGAGGATTTTGAGGTGGGGGGGGGGGGTTTAATGAGTAGTATGGAAAAGATTTAAAGTTCAAAGATAAGTTTTGAAAAAAATGTGCCCTTGAAAGACTACAATTTTTCCATGAATATTTCAAAAAATAAATTTCACAACTCGTGTTCGAAACCTTGGAAAAAATTACAGTTTTTTGAATACAGTTATTCCTTCTAGCAAAATACTCGCAATGGATATCTTTTTAAAATTTCGCATAAAATTACATTTTTTTCTTCAACCCCTCCTTTGAATGACGGTCTGGCTACGCCATTGAGTCTGTCATGTTGATTTCCTCTTTTTTTATCATTCTTTTAAATTTTTATTTCATATTTATGTTTTTGAGTGTTTTTCAGCTTTTTGATCCCCCCCCCCCCCTCATGAATTGTATCCATCTCCACCTAGGTATGTTAAAACTTCATCCACCCCTACCAATTCCTACCGAGGTACTTGGCAATTCAACATTGAAGATGAATGAAAATAAGTATAATTTGGATACAATAACTCCAACACACTTTTTCAATTCATTCAAGATATCCTGACACTTTTGAAACCTTCACTTGCAAATTTTTTCATCAAGACCTTTGAAAATAGAACTAATGGAAAATTTCATCGATAACAGAGTCAATGTCCAAACGTATCTCTCTAATTCCATTAAAACGTGAAAAAGAACACCGCTGCGGGGTAAATTTTCAACTATGAACAACTCATCAGGATACTCTTACAAGTCTTCCGGTATCGGTAATAAGGACATTGTTTCGGAACTAATTGGGAGGATAAAACCGAGTTAGATAACTATTCGAATAACAAATCAGTTTGGGCATTTGCGAAAGGGAAACTCGAGAAATACGTTAAGCTCGACTTGTCCCAACAGCTGACGTTATTGTAATGAAATTCCACCAAAACATGATTGCGAGGGTTAACACGGTATCGATACGTAGACAGTATAGTCACATTCACATATAACCAAAGTTTATCTTGTTAGGAGTAAAATTGACGTTAACATAGTCGAGGGAAAAACTCGCTTATTTTGATATTCCGCTGTATACATAAGGTGTCAAGTAATCTCAGCCCTCTTTCAGGGAAGAGGAACAAAAACGTGACGAAATTTTTGAGAAAAAAAAAATTCACGTCGACGATTCGTCGTCGGCTTATATAGCAGGTATATCTTAAATTTATAGAGAGCATTATGAAAGAGGCGCGAATGACAGAAAGATCTTCTCTATGTACCATCTGGTTGAGCGCATTACCAAGCATACAAGATGTGTTTTCGCAGCTCGTAAATCGTATATGATATTTTCACTCGCTAACGTAATTAAGGCAAAGTGCAAAATGACGTTAGTGAAATTTCACCGGGGTAATTTATTTCGCCGACGAGTTACTTGCGTGTAACTGTAAAGCTTTGAAGCACTGACTTGTTCCGTCGCCTTAGCGCGAGCTACGAAATTCTCGCACGGAATCGCCGATCCGAAAGATGTTGAAAATTGCCGACACGTAGTAAAAATCATTTAAATTTTCTAACGAAGGCGACAACGGCGGAGACGAGGACTATACAACGGTGCCAAGCGATACACCAAGCCCAAGATCAGCGAGAGGGCGAAGGGTTGAGGAAGAGACGCGAGGAAAAAGGGTTTTTTGACGAAAATATAACACATTCTGGCGCCGTTTTTATTACAACGCCGAGCTAGTCTTGACGTTTTTCTTGTATATTGAGATAAATATCGTACGTTTTTCCTTCCGCATTACATTCGGAATATATATGGGTTTCCGGTTTTTTCATATTGCAGTAAGAGTACAGTGAAGCTGTGTGCATGGCGTTTTGTGCACAGCACACGTATAATAATAAACTCCTCCCAATTGGAGTGGATGATGGACTCGGCCGAGTTTATTTATTAATGTATTTTTTTATACTACCTCCAAGTCGAGTCGCGTCGTTCTACCAAAACTTTTCATATCGCAAGTCCGCCGCAAGTTGCCGGACGATAAGGTTTTATTATCACAGTGCATAGTATAGAAGTAATACCATACCTATACAGACCATATACTACGTACATCGAAGTTGAGAATTTACCTTATTCATCCCCAAGGTATCCCTTTGTAATAGGTTTACAATTTCAGATTACAAGCGCACCAAGTACGCAGTAATAGTAAATTTTAGCCGGATGCTGGTCGCCTTGTTAGTCGGCGAGCTTAAAAGTTATTTATTTCGACGATACACCGACGAATTGGAATTCGGCTTACAAGATAAATTCTTCCCAACTCGGAAGCATTGAATTTTTCAAACGAATCGATTTTTTAGCCAAGATTAAGATGTGTTCTACACGTTGCCTTTTTTTCTCATCCATTTACCCCGTCAAAAGTTTTTTTCGCCTTGAATTATGACGCAAATGGTAGCGATGCTGAAAACGAAATGGATACGAACAGAAGTAATTTAAACCTTAAATTACTACAGCGAAGAATTTCACCCGGGTAATTTGACTTTTTTTCCACCAAGACTCAGATGTTTTCAATGACGTTTCCTATTCTTCAGCAATACACGTTTCCCCTTTTTAGACGAATTTTACCAACCGAATTGGCCTATTTTATCATCACCATCGTGGTGCAATTTGAGAAGTTTTTCTTGAAACGTGTTTGTATAGAGAGATGAGTATAATTGGGGTGATTTTCTTAATCCACGAGGTTAGGCGCAGTATGGAGCTTATCTCCGGATAAGTGTTGGGCCTTCTCAGATAAAATGGTTAGATTAGCCTTTGACCCAAATTTTCTCGAAAGTGGTCCCAAATGTTACTCTCATTGCAAAAACTCACAAGCTAAATTTTTGACCACTCATCCCTCCATGAAATATCGCCCCCTATTAAGGTGGCCCTTATTTAATATACTTAATGACTTTTTTCTGATATGTGTTGCCCACCTCCTCAGTTGTTCCTTTTTTTAAAAAAAAATAAATCCTTGAAAGTTTCAACCTCCTAGCTGCAAAATAAGTGGTACCAAACTCCCCCATTTTCAAAAAAATTGAAAAATTAAATATGCATATGGTGTGGTAATTTGTGAAGGGGTGGTGGTGAGAGTTCAAAAATTTAGATGGAGAATAACCTTGGAGATTTAAAACCAGGAATGGTCGATTGGTGTAGCAAGGATTAGTGAACAGTCGCAATCCTATAAAGCCATATAAAGATCCGAAAAGAGGTAGCCTGGTTTGATTTTAGAAACGACCACGATTCAGCATCCGAACCAAGCGTTGAATCGGACGAATGCGATGATGTAAACGACCCTGAGTGATTACAATCCAAACAAGAAACCAGGCTCGAAGACGAAGTGACTAAGAGTTGCAAAAATCAAGTAAAAAGAAGAAGAATGTTGGACAAATTAGCGGGAAAAAAACAGCAGCCGGTGGAATCCGCCGAGCAACTCTAGAGCCGCACTGCCGCAGCCCGCTGAGCAACCTGTAGAGTTCGTGCAACGAATAACAAGAGGATGAGGTCGACGAGGTAATAGGCATTGTAGTGGTAGTCGTAGCGGTTCAAGACGTGAGAGCCATCCAGAGATAACTGAGTACAAATCATTGCAGCAGCTGCCACCAGAACCAGTTACTGGGCCATCCCATCAAGAAGCTCTGGTCATCCGCCAAATTCTGAACTATTGCAGGGCAAACGACGAAACAAAATGGTACCTACAACCACAGTCAAGGATGCTTGATCTGAAAACTCCAGAAACAGTTCCTCAAATTACTGAGACAGCTCGAATAGCAGCCACACTCTATGAAGCATTTTCATGTCTGATCACTGATGATATGCTGAATACAACAATCGCATATACAAATCTGAAACCAGCAGATATACGAAAATCATATTCGCGAGAAAGGAGAAAGGGTGTAATTCAAATTCGGACCTTATTGGGGCTGCTCATTTCAGACGGATTACATGGCTCAGCTTATGTAAATTTGAACAATTTGTTTCAAAACGATGGGATCGGCGTCGCGTCGAGTATCTTCAAATGCGATAATGACGGAGCACTGAATGCAGTTACTGCTGGTGACGCTCCGTTTTGATAACATCAGTAATAAGGTTATGCTCGATCGATAATGATCTAGGAACTTGGGCGTGAATTTCAATTTTTTAGGAAAAACACTTTAAATCGACTGGTAAATATCGTTTTCCGGCTAATTCGAGATTGATGATCAATGATCGTGAATCTGGCATTCATTTTGCCGAGTCGAGCTTGGTTTTCCAGATATGACAATTTTTCATCTCAAAAACTCGATTTTCTAGAAGAAAAGGGTGCGTGTAAAATGACTACCAGATTCGTAAACAGCGATCTCAAATTGGTCAGAAAAACACATGAATATTGTATGTAGTGTTGAGAAATTCTCAAAATTGAAGAAATTTTTACTTAAAATTGGTGATTTTTCAAAAAAGGCTACCAGCTACGGCAATCCTGAAGGTGATAACGTACAGCGAATTCCTCGGGTCCGAATAACTTCTCTAGACCACTTATCCTCACCGATTTCAAGCAAAAAGATTTTTTTGGAAAATATGTTTAGGTCTCCCAATTATCTTTTATCACTAATTGTTAGCAAAGTGGTGGCGTTCGAATCATAAATCCAATAAATTTGACGAATCAAGAAAATATGGAAAAATACAAATCCAATTCCTTCATTGGTCCATCTTCCATCAAAATAAGTAAAAATAAAAAAAACGAAATCGACATACCTATGCCACAAAAACTTCAAAAATTTGTCAATTTAAAGTGACTGCAATGAAGCAATCAAGTTGAAAGAGCCAGGAAAATTGAGATTACCAACGACTTTGTAAAAAGCAAGCGGTTATCATTGTCAGACTCAGATCAGTGGTGTAACTTAAATTACTGAAACTTTCTCCCTCCCCCATTGAACACTACTCTGCCTACATTACTTTTCATGGTATATAAGCATTAAACATTCAAATTGAAAAATCTCAACAATGGATCAAAGCTAAATAATTGAACCCATCACCTTAAGTTTGTGGGAAAACTATTTTGCAAGGAGAATCATACAGAACATTTCTTTTTTTTTTTTAAATTAAGATACTGTTTTCAATTCGTTGAACGAACGCATTACTCCCACGCACCTACTCTTTAAGAAAATCTTAAGCAACATATAAACCATTTCGAACTAAAGATTCCAACTGAGAACACTTAAGCAGGAAAATTTGGCCATAACTTGACAACCTGCCGCTTAAATTTTTTCCTTTTATTTTTGCATAAGAAAAAAAATGAATAATTTAACGAGAACACTTGGCGTAGCTCAGCAACCATGAAGTGAATTCCGGCTAACGGAAGCATGGAAGCAGTGAGTGGAAATTTCGTGATTGCGAAACACGAAACGACGGTATTTTGCAGAGTGACGAGATTTAGAATATAATTATTTTCTTAGTAGACGATTCTAGAAACATGAATAAAACGAATCCTGCTTAGTACACTAGGAAACCAGTTCAAGAGACAGTTGCACTGCTACACAGAAAGTGGATTCTGGTGAAACGAGAATAAAAAATAAATTGGCAACTTCAACTTTACCCTTGATTAGATAACTGTAAAATTCAATGATTTTCACTTTGAAAAATACACTCATCTATCATCTACACAACCAAAATCTAAAAAACTAGAACAATACCCACACATAAGCCAACAAACAAACGAACCCAACCAGTAAATCGAAAGGAAATCCATCAACCACGATATCTACGCCGTTTAATAAATGAAAATACAAACAAAACAAAGGCTAAAAGAAAAATGGCAAACAGGAAATGTTGCATAAATACAGGGCTCGTTTCCATCTATAATTTTTATTCGTTAGATTGGTCGGTAACGCTCAAACACGTGGTGTATTTTACACATAGTGGGATTTCATTACGATGGTTTCGTTTGATATTGAAATCACCAGCCAGAGCCACCACCGCATTCGTACAGATACCAAAGCATCACGTTGTAGTCGTATTTGTTGCTACGTCAGACATAAAATCACGTACAGATGTTTTGAAAAAGTTGGAAGCGGCGACGCGAAGAAGGCAGGAATTCGGCGTAATGAAAATGTACCCGGAATACGGATCAGGGAATCTTTAGTGAACAAAAATCTCCTTTAGCTTTGATCTCCGCATCAAGACGCCACGATTACCACGTCGAAGTCGAACATGGAAAATTAAAGCGTCAAACGACAGCAGCCCCAGTTTAAATTGTCGTATAAGGTTTAGCTTCTCAAACGTAAAATGAAATAGAAATTTAGAAAAGAAAGAAGCGACGGGGAGGAAAAAAAGAAAACGGCTTGTAAAGGATTTGACGCGGATTCGTTTATGTTTTCAGCTTTTCACTAAAAGCTTTTCAACTTCTACGGTACCTATACGCGCCATTCCTGTATTCGATTTTTATTCATGGATTCATTGTGAAGCTATTCGCATTTGGCGCGTTGCGTTGCTGCAAACCTTACGAGAATTTTATCGTATCGAGGTAAATCAATTAATTCGGGATACTACACAGAAGACCATCGTACCGAGGATGATGGCGCAGCAGAAGGGAGAACTGCCTGATAAGAAAATCAAACCCCGAATGAAATTTGTTATGTACGAAGCGTATACAATTTTTAATGAAACTGTACCCTTCGTAATTGTTTACGTAAACAAAAGCTTCATTATTTCAGAAGGGCATCATTAGATAAAAAACTTTTTTTCTCTCTATTTTTACCCGGATTTTTTTCCTCAACCGGTAACATTATCAACACGAAATTAAAGGAAAAAGCTGTCCCAATTAGTTTTTTTCTCTCTTTCAAGGTGTCAATTTTTCGCGCCCATTTTCTACAAATAAACGCCATTAAGCAGACGAGAAGGTTCTTTCGCAACGTGAAATCCGCCCCGTTAACAATTTAAAGTTATTTTCAAACTATGGAAAATGATTCGAACTTGGTAATGAATTCTTGACTTCAGACAACGCTACAGTGTTTCGGATATGACTGTTCAAAACGCTAGGTAGTCTACGAGCTATACCATTCCTATGGCAATACGCTGCAGCGAGGGGATTTTTCACAAAAACTGACAGCTTCGGTAATACGAAATGCTCCGCCGTCGCAACGTTACAATTTAACATTAGCGCTTTAAACATTTATCAGATGTGTCATCATGCGTTAACGTTCACTTGTTTTCATTTATCATTGTTATATGTTTTTATGTTTCTGTATATTTCTACATAACGCCGAGAATTATTGATAGGTTTCGCGATATGTTACATGTTTATCCCGTCTAATGAGCTAATTGAATTTTTCCGGCTTGGATTTGAAAATAAGGAATTGTATATTAATTAAATTGGCTTTCGAAGCAGTGTTGCCATCCCTGAGCGAAAACGGGATGGGTTCAAGCTTTTTGAAGAATTTTACCATTTGTAAGAATTTCCCTTGATTTTAGGGACAAAATTGTAGGTACTTTTGGTGATTTCCAAAAAATTTTTACTCAAAAGGTACCGAACTGATTGTATTTTATTTTTTTGTAACTCAAAAATTTCGTTTTTTCAACGATCTGCAACTTTTCAACTCCCTGGTAGGTTGGGGAAAATGGTATCCAATTTCAAGGTCAATTGCTTATAGAGCCAAGGTGTAGAAACTCAAATCGCACTTTTTTAGGGCAGTGCCCGTGGGATACCACGCAGATGACACTACCTCAAAGTGGCAAAAAACCAAGTTTTTTTTCAGAAGTGACTCAATTTTGAGAACCCCTAGCTCCGCTAGTTTTGATCTAAGCGGCTAGAATTTTTTGTAGGCAATTTTCAATTCAAAATACCCCTACACCCGGAATCGGTTAAATTCTGAGATTTTTTCACTTCACCCTATTTCACTCCTTACAACTATGATCAAAAAAGGTCAGTTTCAAAATTTTGATTCAATTGAAAGCGGTTCCCTCTAAAAAAAAAAAAAATTTCTTCAGCCTTCGAATCAAAATTTTAAAAAGGTTTTTCGGCGATTTTAGAAACTTCTGAATCTAGTTTTGAGATTATTTTGACCCAAAATCTAAGCTGGATTGGCAAGGATGAAAAGGAAATGGGCCTAAAAATGAAAACTTTTCAGTTAAGATAGTATTGAAATCTCTGTTTCAATTTCATCCCCTCTCAATTAGGCGCCTCACTTAGGTTTGGGCTTAAAATCGTCATAATGAATATTTTTTATAGTCCACTTTGTTTTTTTCTGAGATTGCGTGTTGCATCACTCAAAATTTCCAAAAAATAAAATACAGGGAAAACATCTATAAAACTATATTTTTGGGTAAAATTATGCACATCATGGCCATCTTGAAGGAAATTTTGTTCAAAATGATTTTATTCCAATTCACTAAGAAAGTGAATTTTTTATAACTATGCCATCCTTAAATGGGGGGAAGGGACGTAGAAGAGAAAAAACTGCAGGCTAGCGATCGTTTTACTTAAAAATATCCATAAAATGATAATTTTAATTACAAATCGTTTTCCAAAATTAAAAGTTTTTTTTTACGCTTTTTAGACATTACGTAAGATTTTTTCAACCCCATCCGCTATTCAACTTCCTAAAAAAAAGGTCAAAATCAGTAATCGTATTATACGTACATCTACATTGTATACAAACTACCTGCCTAGCTCGCTTTAATTCAATAATAAAACAAAGGACAATTGAACTAATCTTGTGGCACCGATTACCACCTTCAAATAAACCTTATCAAACAGCTTAATGCAAACCTCTTTAAGCGGTTTCTGCACACGACAGATAATCGTAGACGTATAGAACCCGAACCATTGACTTAATTATAATACATACGAGTAAACTCGACGGACGCTAACTGCTTAGTTTATTGATTACCTTCAAACGAAGCTACTACGTGGTTTATACGCCTTCAATTGTTTTAAACAAAAGGGATACATCACATAAATTTACGAAGATGAAAATTCGCACGGTGTTGTAAATCGAGGCCACAGACGCGACGAGCAAACAATTATCCTGAAATTGAGTTAAAATAGCAACTTGTAGAAGTACACGAATAAATTCCAACCCACATTATCGTAAAATTCAACGAATATCGTGATTATAGAAAAATAAACGCTGCTAGGGGATGATTTGTGCTTTGAAATTTTATATGAACATGGAAAGAAAACACTGTACGTAATTTTTTATACCAAGGGTTTGCGAAAGAATTGAGTATAAAATAAGTTCTCCGGGGTCTGTAAATATCTAGTTAAACGTGCGGTATAAACGGCAAGAAAAAATATATAGCCGGACTGAAGAGAAAAATTCTTGATTAATGAAGCTTTGGAAATGGGCCAAATGAATGAAGTAGTTCAGAGCAGGGTTCCTTTTTTTTTGCCCTTTTTCTCGCTCATTTTACAGCAAAACGATGAGAAAAATATCGACTACGATTTGGGAATTTTATTGATACGTAGACGTAGGTATAGCTGGTGAACATTTCAAAGAGTAAATTATTTTTCAAACAGTAACAAAGTGAAACGTTTTGTCTTTTTTCTTTATTTTAAAATCCAGAATCAGCCATTTTTTGACAGTACATATTAGCCAGCGGCATTATTGTTCTCGTCGAAGTAAACGCTGAATAGGATGACCGAAATCGAGGGTGAAAAAGAAACGAAATGCTAAATATTTTTTCACTTGTGTATAATCTAATTAGCCGGCTGAATACAACAAAAGGTGGACAGAAGTATCATTTAGGCGAAAGGCGAATCTTAATGATGGAAATTGTCTGTCAAATTAATCAGCAAACAATTTGTTTTGATGAATCCATTAATCTTCAGTCTCGAGTACAGTCCGCAACTTTCCACAACGACTGGTGTAGTTCTGAAACGAAAAAATGTACCTACGTCGACAACAAAAGAATAGACTGCTCGTGTCCACCGCTGGCAATGTTCGAAATTCATTGCCAAAAGCATCGTACGTCTTTCCGAAAAGATAACAGACCTACAAGGGAGGATTTCTACCAAGAGGTCGAAGTTTTGTGATACAGCAGCCATCACTTGGTGAAAATAATTTCAAAAAACTTAAACACAAGGATATTAGGCCTATATAAATCGGAAAATTAATCATAACTATACACTGTACACATCACCTCTCGGAAAACTACCGCTGACATTTATCTCTTGATAAATGCCTCATCATCCGAAGGCAATTATAAACGAAACATAGTAACATTTTTCTTCTGAAATATCGCCCTCGTCCAATAGCCATTTGAAAAGAAACCTCTGTCGTCGCGCCTCGCCTCAAATATTATTTTCTACGTCATTAATTTCAAATAGCTCTGTATTTTTTTTATCATTGTTAACAGCAGCGCTTAGTTGAACTTTTATTATGCTAAAATGAACACGATATTCGATGAAATTCTCTACAATACTAAATACGTACTGTACTGAAACATCATAGAGAATATTTTCCTTTATTCGTCGAATTCTGCATGTCGCAGTCGTTGGCGGTAATTTTTCGCTATATCCTATATCAATAACCTTTTAATTAATTCAACTCTACCAATTTATATCCATTCGTACTATGAATTATTAAACGTAAGTGGTATTTTCAGCGTCATCGAATTCGTGTACTTTTACACGCGTGTATGCTACCCGGCCCTTGTTGTTAGTAATGCTACGATATTTTTTATTTTTCAGCATCATAAAATTTGCCTTCAAGTACCGTTTTTTCATACATTTGGAACCGTACTTGGTGTTTTTGTGGGTGCCAATTTTGGTGCCACTCTTGTACTGCCTTCTCCGAAATTCAGTCCTACCAAATCTATAGAAGCGATTATAAGTGAAAAGTGAGTATTTTAGAATTTCTAATATTTCACTATAATGATAGGTAAATTCTACCTAAAAAAAAAAGATAATAAGCCACTTTGTATAAAGAATTCCAACTTTATAAGAATGAATGATGAATCACTCGTACAGTAAAGTTTACGTAGATATTTGCTCACAGGAAGAAGGCCCGTGTCCACGCTAAGGCCGAGCTAAATTAAGTCATTTCAAGCTCAAATGAAGGCCTACCTATGGTTCAACCTCTAATGTAGTCATAAGTTGAGAAACCAAATGTCGAAATTGATACAAAAGTAGCTCGAATTTTGTAAGAACAAGAAAATTTCCATTAAAATCATCAGAAATATTATAAAAATGATTGAAAAATCATAAAAGTTGTTGAAATTTTCATGAAAATCATTTAAAATAATTCGTTCCCCTGTAATTCTAAAAGTACGTCACTCCACCGGGGTTTCTAACTGGATTTTTTTTTAGAAACCCATGACTTCTCCACGATTTTATCCGTGACCTTTTTTACATGTCGAATGTTTTTTTCTTAGAAAATTTTTGTAACTTTACAACCAAAAAAGCATGAAAAAAAATCAAAATAGGTAAATACTTGACCCAATTTGAATTTTGCTTAATAAAAAGTCAAAAATCCATCACTTTTCTTGACCTAGTATTTTTTTCATGATCTATAACTCTTTTTTGAAATTCATGGTTTTTCAATGGCCTATAAAGACACCATGCTCACTTTTTTTTTTTGAGAAATGTATGCTATGAGCGGTGTATACATCGACCAGTACCAATAAAAAGTCAAAAAAATCTTAAATTTCCTTAAAAAAGCAAAAAAAAAGAAGAAAAAATTTCTAACTTTATAAGAAGTCGTATCTTCATCTTTTTCATTTTTTAATCACTTGATAAAATTTCAGATAATGTTTGACGTTTTAAAATTCGGAATTCCAACAAAGTCACAGTGTGTTTCTTTCAAAATGTACCTAATAATCATAATTTCAAAAAAACTTAACAAAATTCCTCAAGAAATTCGTAATAATCATTTTTTTGTGCCTCCTGAAAAATTTACGATTTTGGAGTTACCTACGTACTTTTAAAATTAGAAGGACGAATGCCTATGATACAAATAATCAAAGAGCCATAAATATCTCGAAAATGTCGATAAAATTGTTTAATTTGTCATAAAAATCAGTAAAAATCTTGTAAAAAATTCCTATCGAATCATATACTTTTTAGTAATCTCGTAAAAATAATAGATAGAAATATTTATGAAAATTGTTAAAAAAATGTTGTAAAAGGTGTCAAAATATCATATGTAAAACTTGTAGCAGTCTTCATAAATTTTCAAAAAAAAATCAGTAAAAATGCTGTAAAAATTATAAAAATTGTGGAAAAATTTGTAGAAATTGTTCAAAATTGCATAATAATTACTGAAAAATTTACAAAATAACATTTTTTTCAGAAGTTTCAATGATCTTCATGGAAATTCTAACAATTCTTACGAAATAGTTAACCTTTTGACCATTTTCATTGCGTTTCTTCGATGATTACTCACGATGTCTCTGATAGGGTGAGAGGGAGATCAATCACCAGACGCGTTTATTGAAATTTCATTGTATGAGATGAGATACATTTTTCAACATTTCAGCAATCAAGTCGTAAAATGAACCAATCGTAGACTTCAATTTTATAGTATTTTTATTTACTTAGCATGGAATTTCATTAAAATTTCAACAAAGAGTCGAACATTGAAAATAGAACAGTTTGGTCTTTGAAAATCTTGATAAATTAAAAAAAAAACTCATTAAAATACGCTGAGCGTGAAGATGATTGATGAATCAGAAAGAATTTTGATTTTTATAGTCATTCAAAATCGAGTCATAGGTAGTTTAAAAACCAAGATTGGAATTAATCCAGTTTTAAATATGGAGTAGCTCCACTTCACTTTCAAATTCAGTACCCAATGATTTGGTCTGCTATGTCTTAATGGACCTCGCCCACTTTCAGAGGTTCGTTTTAGGTTTCAAAATTTCAAAATTTAATAATAGGAATTGAAGACCTTTGAAATTTGTATTTCAACGTTCATATTTGAATTTCTTGGGTTTCCAACTTCGTTTACCCGCACCCCTTACTTAATTCAACCAAAAATATATCATTTTTAAAGGATTATTTTTGGTACAATGACTGAATTATTCTGAAAATTAAATTTTCTACTCGTAACTTATTTTCTATACTGAATTTTTTCAATTTACATTGCTTCTCTTCTCCCCCTCCTCCAAAGACTTATTTTGAATTTTGAACAGAATTATTAAATTAACGTGTGCAAAGCCCCAATGTCAAAATTTTGAATCGTGTACTCGGTCAATTCATTTTCTAATTTTTGAAGTGTTTAGAACATCATATACAAACTTCTTTTTTCATTTTCGTTAAAGGGGAAACAAAAATTAAGAAAGTAATCCAATATGTTGCTTTAAAAAATTTTTTTTTTCGAGAAAAAAGGAATTAGAACATACCTACGTACACTTTACCTTACCCAATAGTTTTCCTCAGATTCTGTGAAAATTGGCGAATTTTTATGTAATCAGACAAAACATCAACTGAGAAATACAAACAGACCACAGACCTATGTTGCAAAAGTTCAAACACAATACTTGGAAATTTTCCTAAAATCATCTCTAAAACCAACCCGCCACAATTCTTCCAAACCTCTATAATTCGCATATCACCACAAACCGCATCTTTTATACATCTCAACCTTTTCCAAATCGCCTCCGAAGATGTTATAAAACTGAAAATAATCACATCGTTAGCCCTTCACGGAGGCTATCCGCATCTCAACCCAACTATATCCTCATGATAACAAATCTGCTCGCAGATGCACCGTTCTATACGGTACGCCGACCATGTACATCGATTTAATGACCGTCGTAAACAAAATGGCCGCCACAGATCCGGCAGTATTTTCGAAATTATCGTCGCTCGAGGTCGCTCTCACATCTGGATCCATTTGCCCTCCGGAATTATTCAGGAAGATGAAAAAAATATTCAATTTTAAACGAATTTACGTAAGTACGCCGCGCCGCGAATAAACGCGTTAAATGTCCGAAGTACGTTAGAATAATATAATTTTCATTACAGTCCGGTTACGGAATGACTGAAGTCAGTCCGATAGCATTCTTTTCCTCGTCCAACGACAACGAGTATTTGGTGACGACGACCATTGGAAACGTACTCGATCACTCCGAGGTAATTTCATTATAAAGGCACGAAATTCCATTTAGAATTTTATTTCGTTATTCGCTGCAGCATAGGTATTTACCGAGTCTAAATAAATTATGAAAAATTCCACGCTTTTTTTAAACGCACGAAGCCGAACTAGCCGAGCTTTTTGAATTTCTTCGCGTAGCTCGCCATAAACTAACGAAAATGAATTACTCGATAAATTTTTTATTCGAAAGACTTTGAGGAGGAGAGAAAAAAAAACCAATTCGGCAAGTTTTCGAATATAAACTTTATATACGTATACTTTTTCAACCATTTGTATTTCAATGCCTTATACCTACGTTCGAATAAATAATCCTACCGAGTTAAGTACTTTTAAAAAGTTGATTAAAAATTAAAAACATTTTCGTTAAAACCATCTCGTATGGTAAGTACCAAACTTGAAAAAGTCTTAAATAGGAGGAAAAAAAAAATAATACGAAAATCGTAGGTAGGCATATCGTGTAACTATAGTAATTTAAAAGAATACCTAATTAGTTTAATTATACGAGCTCCGAAAATTTCTAAAATGTAACATTTTATAGGTTAAAGTAATCGATGATAATGGCCGAATAGTACCATTCGGCACACCGGGCGAGGTATGTTTCAGAGGATACAACGTAATGAAAGGATATTACAATGATCCGCAGGCGAATGAAAGAGCCTTTTTAGAAGGAGGTTGGATACGTAGCGGGTATGCGTTTATATTCATTAATACAGTCGAGCCAGACGCCTTTGTTTATTATACCCGAGCATACTTATACATTAGCGACGTTGCGAGTGTGAAAAAAAATTCCCAGCTCGGCTAAAATCATATTTTAACCTTGTTCGCACAGAGACAGATTCGTTTTACTCGATAACGGATACGGTCAAGTTGTAGGACGTATAAAAGACACCATCATCAGAGGAGGCGAAAATATAGAACCGAGTGAAATCGAAAATGTCATAATAACTCATCCTCAAGTTTCCAACGTTCAGGTAAGTTTTCGGCACGCACGTCGAAATTTATTCGAACGAAAAATTCGTATATCTAGATATCTCTACGAAGGAGCTATACGATATACGAGCCAACGACATTCACTTTATCGACGAAATGGAAATGTACTCGTATACTTCGCAAACGTGCCATTGTTTTCAAAAACTATCCCACAAACGAAACTAGATCGTAACGAAAATTTTATTATACGTGTTATCGACAAATAAAATGAAAATTTTAACCCTCCCCTCGTATCTTACCCCTACGCATTACATATCCTAAAAATATAAGATAAATCATCCTGTCGTATTCGTATTTTTCATGATTTTTCACACATCGCTACTATAATATTAAGAACAATTTTACGATGGTGGAGAATGAAAATCGAAAAAAGATGCTAACTCGTTTTTCCATCTTTTACTACCCAGGTATACGCGGTATCAGACGAACGCTTAGGAGAGGTCGTAGCTGCCAGCATTGTAGGAGAAGAGAATTCTTCATTGACCGAAGAAGAAATTCGTGCGTTTTGCGAAGGAAAGGTATAACTATCTATAATATGGTATTTTACATTCTGAATTTCGTTATAGCCCCCCACCTGTTTCAATTCCTCTTCGAATAAAAGTTGGTCGTAAGACGGTGGGAAAAATTCTCGGAATAATTGAGCTTACGTCGCGTAGGGATGAATTGAATTCATGTTCTTTTCGTAAAAACCCAAGCTCATGTATATTTAGGTACTCCATATTGAATATTTTAACGTAAAAGTACAAGTGAGCAATAATGAATTTCAAGTTGTACCTGCGAAAAATTACTGGAAATTTTAAACCGTATTACTTTTTCAATTCTATAAGTCTGCAACACTTCGCTAGCTTGCCAAATGCCAGATAAGTCTTAAAATACGTACAGTCGTACATAGTGCATACTCGTAGGTAAAGGGGGGGTTTATATTTAGTTGGAGATGAACCATAGAAAATTTCAGACCCCTAGCTCAAAGGGGAGCGGAGCTAGGAGGCCTCAAAAAGGGGTAACTTTTGAAAAAACGTGGTTTTTGTGGTTTTTGGGTAGTGCCACCTGCGTCGCACCTCGGGCACACCTCCTTAAAGTTGCGATTCAAGTTTCTACACCTACCCAAACCATTGACCTCGAAATTGGATAGGATACCACTTTTCCTATCCTACCAGGAGGTCAAAAAGTTGCAGATTGGTGAAAAATCTAGATTTTTAATTTTTTAAAAAATTAAACACCCTTCGCTTGATACCAAAACCGGGCCTAAATCGGTCCTATTGATCCAAAAAAATGATTTCGATTACAAAAATTGAAAATTTTCTATTGCAGTGTGACCAACTTCCAAATTTTATAAAAAACAAATATTTCGTAATTTTTCATAGTGAAAATCAATTTTTTACATAAATTGAAAGTTGGTAACCCTGCAATTGATACGTTTCAATTTTTGCAATCGAAATAATATTTTTTTTGGATCAATAAAAATGCAGTATCCATACCCAGAGAATCAAAAGAAGGAGGTTCAAACGCGAAAAAAGAATCTTCAAAATACATAAAGATGAAAAAAGGATTATTTCCCGAGCGAAGTCCCGGTGGATTTTTAGCCAAATTTTTAATTAAAAACTAACAGGTATTGGGTTAGGCAAGACTTTAGAAGTGGGGGGGGGGCAGCTTTTGATCTTTTTTTTTGCAATACTCTTGTTCAAAAAGCAAAAAACATCATTTGAGCATTCGATAACAAAAAAAATGAAAGATTGCGACTTGATAATTTCTAGTTGAAATGTCACGTGTTTAGAAAAATGAAAAAGTTAAATGACACCGTCCTGTTTTTTATTTTCTTTCATTTATTGAAAAATGATATGGCATTTTGAATCCATGATTGAGAGATTTTCCGAATAGAGAAAATTTGTGATTTTTAGAAGGCGATATGCTTTTGCGCAGATTTTCACTGACTTTTTGAACTTGGAAAATTTCCGAGATAATGCCGATTTTTAGACATTTTGTCAGACAAACGCTAGATTTTTTGAAATTGAAAAATTTTAGAAATCACGCTAACTTTCTGACATTTTGTCAGGCAGACTTCTTGGACTTGGAATATTTCAGAGATCACACTGACTTTCAAGTATTTTGTCAGATTTTTTTAGATTTTCTGGACTTGAACATTTTTTCAGATATCAAATAACTTTTTGGGCTTGGAAAATTTCAGAAATTCTGACTTTTTTGATTTTGAAAATTTTTAAGTGTCAATTGACTTTCGAACTTGGAAAATTCAAACATTTCGTGGGACATGATAACATTGTATCCAACTCTTTGAACTTACAATTAGATAAAGTCAGACATTACATCAGACTGGAATGTGCACTTCACTTTGACATATAGCAGAAAGAGCAAAAGCAGATCCTATGTTGTATACTTCCATGGGTAGTATGGAAATGGAAATGACCAAGAGGGGTCCTGGGAGGCTTTTTTTCTCATAATTTTCTCCCAAAAGCCAAAAAAATTGTCAAATAACATCAAAAAACTACTCTAGTCTCACGACTTGATGAATATTCGGAAATTTTTTCATTTTCTGAACTGCCCAAACATCGACAAATTGAAGTTTAGAAGGGGATGTTGTAGGAAACTGGGGATGTTTGGGTGGAGAGGGGAAAGGAGAGGCGGTAATAATACTTTCAAGTTTCATGCTCGTTTCAAATCTTGATACAATTCCATTTTTTCATGTCTATTCCGTTGTTGAGAAGGTCAGAACTGTCACCGGCGAATTCATTGATGATTTTTCTCTTTTATTATCCTCAAAATTATTTCGTTTTGTAAGAAATTGATTATTATCAAGTTTCAGCTTCCGAAAATAAGTATTATTGGAGCCGAAAGGGCCCAATTTTCAAAAAAAAAAAAAATTGAAAAAAGTTGAAAATTGGCGAATTTTTTGAATTTGTTTACCACAACATCTTCATGTAGCCTCGTTTAACCACTGAGCTGTTGTAAATTGGTCAAAACGACAGTAAAGACGTTCCACCATTGCCAAATTGGTCGAATTATCAACTTTCTGTCGCACCTCAGTTAAATCGACCAAATTTAATAATTCGTGTTTCACTTTTCGCTTATATTTCGGTTGAATTTCAATTCCTAGTAGTTTAGGTAAACTCGATCTCGAATATTTTTCAAATTCAGCATCTCGTTGTACAGAGTACATGCATATAAAATTTTACACAAAAAGGGTCCAACCGTTCAACGGAAAGTAAATCAAACAAGCATGGCCTTCGCTTTCTCTTTGGAACAAAGAAGAAGATTCTAGAAGGACAATGAGAACAAAAGATTTTTCAACGAAGACAGTGATATCCAAACAGTGCATAGAAAAGAATAACGAGCTATTCCAAACATGATACCCAAAGAGGGCAATCCATTACTGTTGACGACAATTCTCAAGACCGTCAAGGCTATGTGCCAACTTCCTAATGAAACAGACAAGGGAGCAGAATGGTCACCACCACAAAAAACTGGTTTATTCTTTGCTTCTACGTGGCATTCTTAACTGATAACCATTTCAGTGGCGATAATAGAAATTCTGAGAATTCTAAGCCGGCGAGAAATGCAATTAGGTACGTGGCACGTATGAGTCGACCTCAGCTGATGCCAGCCAAATAAGCAAAGAAGTCGCGAAGTAACTCCCCAGGATTTATACGCTAAATTCGATTAAATCAACCAAGGTGTGAGGGAAGTTTCATTTCAGTCAAAATTACAAGGGTGCAACAGAAATGTGTAAGTTCGGTTGATTTGACCAAGGTGCAACTAGCGGAGGAAATAAGAAATGAATAATGACTCTGAAAAATATTTGGAGAGGAGGTCTGAACTTGAATATTTCATGAAAAAATCGAATTTTGATCCCTTTCACATTTCTCATGAGAGGAGGAGGTGGTAAATTGTTTCTTGATCCACTTTCGGTTGAGACACGGATTATTTTAGAAATTTTCAAAAATTTCCTAGATTTCCAATTATCAACATTTTTTTCCTTTTTTTGAATTTGAGCCAACTTGAAGGAAATTCCCTTCCAATTCTCATCTGGAAAAACAAGACTTATTTAAGGGTCACTCAACATTGAGAAAAATGAGAAATTGTTACATTTTTTGGGGGAACAAGAAACCCAAAAGAAAGAAAAAATAAGGGAGTTATTTTCTAACAAAAACCAAAGCTTTCAAGGGATTAGATGGTAACTTTTCGAAACTTGAAAACAAGAGCCATCTTTGCTACCTCACATTACAAAACGAGAAACTTCCAACACCCCACAATCAGCCACCTGCAAAAATGGCACAACCTTCTATCACAATATCCGACATTATCCAACAACTTAGGAAAATCCACCCAAAAGAAAAAGCCCCATGCACGTTTCAATCTAGGGAAAAAACCAGTGCCAGACCAAACCGCGCGCAAACACCATCGATGCGAAAATTAATCAACAAAAATTACCCGCCAGTCGTTTCGAAAATAAAGCTACGAAATCTGAGTCACGTTTATTACACACATTAAACCGCCAACATAAACCTCGACACACCGATAGTAAATTATATAAATCCGAAATATCTCGCAGTTGAAAATCGCATTCGCGTGATATGAATTATAACTAAGGGGAAACCCAAACGAGAAAAAAAATTACTACGAAAATTGGCGATACTTTAAACTTTATTGATAACCGATGCTCGCAAATGTAAGTAAAAAATCGTAGTCGGGTTAATTACACCCCCAAGCACCGAAACTTTATTACCTTTGGAAAAAAAAGCAAAGGAAAAAATGAAATAAAATTAGGGTAAATGACGTAGGTAATTATCGTGTTTCGACATCGATTTTTCCCCTTTTTTTCACACTTACAAAAACGCGATTCCGAATCATCGCGATACACGCAGCCAGACGAGAGGAAACAGGAAAAACGATTCTATTTCAAAGTTGTCAGCAGCGAAATAAAACGGCTATAAATTCGCCCCATAAAGGTCAACGAATAAAATACCAATCGAGAAGGGGTTTTATCTTTTTACGTGTAAGATATGAACACGAGTACAACAATTTATACATTAAAACGTCGCATTCGATTGTATGCGCGTGGTAAGCTTTAGGTAGATGTAGGTACTTCCGTCTACATTTTTTTTTGTTTGATAGCTGCGGAAAAATCTAGCTGGATATCGCGTTTATGAAATGTTTTCACGATATAAATTAATTCCCGCAACTTCCCCTATCCCCTTGTAATACCAATACACGAGGGTACGATACGTGAACGCGAATATTGGGTAAATTTTTCATTTGTATGCGAGATTAAATCATACCGCACAAATTTCTATCGGGGGCCGCAGAATGTACGTAAACTTTTCATTAATTTCCCTCACCGCTATATACGTACATACAATTTCTAATCGAATACAAATTTAAATTAATTTTTATACGAGCGTTTGCTCGTAATTAAAATGTGTATTTTAATTACATTACGGAATTGGAATTTAATTCGATATTAAAGACGTAACCGTAGGTAAGAGCGTTGTTAATATAGCCTGATTATGTTACAGTTCGCGGCGTACAAGATTCCGAAATATATCACCATTGTTGAAGATTTCCCTCGTACCGCATCCGGAAAGATACAGAAATTCAAACTTCGAGAAAATTTAGAACGTCAATTAGGATTAAAATCGTATTGAATGCGAAGATGCGTGTTTTCATTTTCGGTCAAAAATAAACTGTTATTTTATACCCATCGTGTGTTCATTTCTGAAGAAAAGTGAAGAAGCAGTTCGGTGAATAGGATAATCACAAATGGGAAAAAGAAGTCGTCCATGCGACTACATTGTTAGAATCAATTTTATGAAGGAATCTTAATCTAACCTGGTATGATATTTTTTTGAGGGCTCCTCTTTTTTGAGATACAGCCCCTTTCCAAAAAAATCCCCTATCTCTGTACCTAAGGTGTCGAATGAAGTTTTCCAAAAGTAGCGTCAAGAACAAAGGTAGGGTACTTTTAAGGAAAGGAGTGCAAACCCTCAAAAAAGGAGACCCTTGAAAAAATGGCATGCGCTAAATTCAAAGCTGAAGTGCCAGGTATATTTTTACAATGCAATGTGTATGCCATTCCTTAGCACGAGCCTTATCGCATGCAGTTCAATGCCTCCCTATGGATATGGAAGAACTAATGTCAGACATTTATAATGTAGATACCTGAAGTCACCCAAAAGAATCCATTTGCCAAGTCGATTTCAAAAGTTGTTGGATATTTCCGAACTCAAAATTCTTAAAACTGTATAAAATTTGGTGGCTATCACTAAATGAAATGGTTCGTCGAGACTTAGAACACTAGATGAAGTTGACCAAAAAAAAAAGATTCACAGAAAGACACAGAGAAAATATTTTCAAGATTGAGCAATAAGTTTACCCATATGTATCTCCTTTTTTTGAAGTCCGTATTGTGGCTTGTCAACAGAAGAAATCTTGAATTCCAGAGCGAACAACCAAAAATACATACTGTTTATTTAGGTAAATGTGGAAAAATTTCGTAAAGTATAGTTGGTCTCTATATGGATGAATATTACGTCGAGAGAACAGACGGGACAATGTTTAGAGTTTCGAAATTCATGGATAGACAGAAAAACGATGCTCACACGAAGTCCATTTGGAATGATTTAAGAAAAATTAACATCGGTCTTGAAGCTGCTGGAGAGTTCTCCACATTACATGTCCAAATTCCGAGTGTTGACAGTCAGCACTACATATTCTTCATGTGAAGAAAAGAAACTTTGAAGTTGAACGAGAAAAAGGTAATAGAAAAGTTTCAATTTCTGTGGTGGTAGAACTTGAAAAAAAAATTGCTGGAGGACAGAGAGTGACAATGGATGAGAAATACCTTTTTCAGCAATTGAGAAAGAAAAATTCACATTTGCAAACACTAGTCGCTCTTCTCTCAATTTTTCTTTTTTTCTTGATCAGCGAAAAATTTCCTCCTAGGTAAGGAGTACTGACCTCCAAGCTTACTCGGTTCAACCTAGAACCATTAAGCAATATAAATGCAGCTCTAAGTCGCAATTTTTCCAATAATTTGTTGGACTGCCCATGATAATTTAGTTATATTTCATGTGAATGTGGATGCATGGGATGATCATGCTACACCGGAATTGCTAACAAGGAAACTGTGTCTACTCCGAATTCCGATTGAGGTGAAATTTGGTTCACTGAAAGAGCTTGTCATGCAGACCTCAGGGGCAAATTTTTGACCAACCGAAGTTGATTTTTTGATTTTTGTAAAATTTTTGAAAATGCTGAAAATAAGCCATTGGTAAGTACATCAATTTTTTTTACAAAAATAGTCAATTTTTAGATAAAATTCTGAAAATCTGTGTCTATGCCGAAGTTGACCCCTTGAGTCGATTACTACCATTTTAGTAGCGACCTGGAGCCTTCAACAAAACTCTACTTTTCCCCAACAAACTTTGATACCTCAACATCAACTCTGAAACTTATGATAAAATTGAATTTTCAGTCATTGAAGTTGATTGTTCGAGCAACAAAAAATAAGTTTGTTTCACAGCTTACGTCTATGCATGAATAGCTGGAAGACATCGTTTTGAGAACCGATCCAGCAACTCGACCAGAAGCTAAATGAAGAATTAGAATATTCTGGAACGAAACCAACAGTAAAAAAAAAATCTACAAGGGTTAAGCAATTCAAGCGAATGAAAAAGGTGCAAATAAAGTTATTGGAAAAATGTCAACACAAATGGCGATAATACTTCTGAACTCGTACCTGCCTGATGGCTGTGATGAGGAATCTGGTGAAACAGCGTCCGGTAATGGAGATGAAGAAGAATGGATAGATCCTGTAGATTATTGGAATTGTCATCCTAATGGAGAACTACGAGAAATTGTATTGAAATAGGTACCTAGCGTTTCCAGCGAGCAACTATTTCCTGCAGCTGGGTACATGGCCACTGATCACAGGAGAAAACTACTTCAAAACACAGAATTACCTTCGATCATAATTATTAAAGTAACGTGGACTGCTAAACCGTATTATCAAAAATTTCCTCTCGGAGAATGTAATGTCAGCATACTTCAAAGATTATGTTAATCAAATACAAACCTCCAACATTATGGTTGCGTTACTCAATGATACATTTGTTAGAACTAAATCAAGAAATCAATATCGGAAAATTTTTATCATTGCGTGTTTTTTTTTAATGCTACAAAAGTATGTAAACATTAAAGAGACTACTCTTTTATTCCTTCAAAATAAAACTCACCCATCAACCAGTGGAAAAAAATATTAATTCTAACTTCATAGATAATCAAAAAAACAACATCAAAGACCTAGTTCAATCTAAATGTAGTTCTCTTGAATTTCTTTATCGGTGTCTACATTTTATCATGTAAAAAAATTTATTCGTCAACCTTGAATAATTTATAACAATATTGTTTCACCAAGTGTTAGAAAACTTTTTGAAAAACGGAGTTTCTGTTTACAAGGAATGACCTTTAAACAACGATGAATTTTTCATCACCGAATTTTCCTATATTACAGTTACACGAGCACGTTAAAGGCATTTTCTATAAACGCCTCCAGTGCAGTGTCTAATGTAAGAGTGAAAATAGTTTTAAGAACGACTAAAAACTATTGTTTTCGCGTTAACATTTTACTAAAACACAAATCCAGCTAATAAATGTCAGATTTGGAGTTCATGTATTTTAGATACGCGATACTTTTAGTTTTACCAATTTAGAACATGAAATTGATCGGTTCGTTTAACCAGTTCGAATTGAGTATCACCTACGAGCTTTTATACGAACTTTTCTCGCCATTCTAATAACGTTTCATTAATTGGATTTCATTTCACCCCCGTTGTCGTTATATTTGTACGCTTAGGTACCATTACATGTACTTCTATATTTCGTTATGTTATTTAGTATGGTACTTGGTTTGGCGGCATACAATGCTAATTGGATTTACGATTTTTACACACGGGTAAATATATCCACACGTGGTCAAATACTCATTCGTTCGACAGTTAGTTGCTGCTGCTTTTTAGAAATTTATACCAGTGAAAAATTTTAGCTAAAACATTACCCAAAAATATGCCTTATGGCAAAAAATCACGCCGAAATAAAAAATTGCAATTAGGCAGTGTTACCATTTTGAAAAAAAACACTAATTATTCTAATATTAAAAAATCCAAAAAAATAATACCACGTTGAGAATGAACATTAGGATGAAGTGAAAAAAAACATACCTTGGATTTTGATCAAATCCAACAGAGAAGTTTATTTTGAGTTGGAGATGCATCACAGTAAATTTCAAACTTCTAGCTTAAACGAGAATGGAGCTAAACGTGTTTTTTAGTCTTTTTTGGGGTAGGTCATCTGCCTGGTACTCCGGTTAGCCCTTTAGAAAAAGAGCAATTTGAGTTTTTACACCTCCCTAAGCCATTGACCTCGAAATTGGATATCACTTATCTTCTACCGGGGGTTGAAAATTTGCAGATTGCTGAAAAATCGAGATTTTCGAATTACAAAAAAAATATCCTCTGATTGGTTGATTGGTACCAAAACTGAACCAAAAAGGCCACTATTGATGAAAAAAATCATTTCATATAGAAAAATTGAAAAATTTTCATCGCAGTCATGCCAACTTTCAATTTTCATAAGAAATCAAAATTTTCTAAATTTTTCATGGTGAAAATCAATTTTTCTAAAAATAGAAAGTTGGCAAGACTGTGATGAAAATTTTTTAATTTTTTTAATCGAAATAATTCTTCTGTTCCGATAAGTACCTTTTAAATCCGGTTTTGGAACCAAGCGGAAGGTATTTTGTTTTTTATAACTCAAAAATCCTGATTTTACAGCAATCTACAACTTTTCAACCCCCTGGTAAAGGGTAGGGCCTAGTGAGGTATAGAAACTCGAATTACACTTTTTTAGTAGGCTGACCGAGGTATGAGACAGGTGGTATTACCTAAAAGTGGCAAAAAAAGCATTTTTTTCAAAAGTTACCCTACTTTGAACACACCCAGCTCCGTCCCTCTTTGAGCTAGGGATCTAAAATTTGCAATGGAGCTTCTCCAACTCAAAATGAACCACGCTGTTGGATTTGGTCAAAAACCGAGGCACGTTTTTTTTTCATTTCTTCCTAATGAACATCCATCCAGGGAGTGAATATGTCATAATGATGCTCAAAATTTTTGCAGGAAAAATTTATTCAATTATGTTATTAAAATTGTTGAGATTTTCATAAGTCATTGAAAATACACGTAAAAACGATCAAAAGATCAGGTAAACCGTTGAAGATTTTGTTAAAATTACTTCTATATTCATAAAAATTGGTAAAAGTTTCGTTTTAAAGGTTAAAAAAACCATACAAAGTAGGTATGTATCAAAAATCTCGTAAAAATTGTGAAAATACCTATTCCTAAAAATCGTAGTAAAATGTTGTAAACGTAGTTGAAATGCCATAAAAAACGTTGCATTATCTACAAATTTTTATAAAAATTTTATAGCAAATATAGTAACACAAAAATCATCAACATTTTTGAAAATTTTACGAAAATTCCAACAGTTTTTACAATATTTTTTTTTAAATTTCTTCAAATATACCATAATTTTCAACGATTTTCGTAATTTTTTTTTCATGTTTTAAATAATTTTTGTGAACATTTCAATACTTTTTATGAGATTTTTAGTAATTTCATTCATGTCCGTTTCGACGATATTTTCATCGATTTTTTATGGAAATTCCAATAAATTTTACCACATTTTTGACAATTTAAATCTTAACTGATTTGATTATATTTAAATGACTATGAAAATTTTAACAATTTTTGCAATGTAACCAATTTAACATCTGAAATTTTCCAAGACCAAAAAATCATTCAGGATAGCTAAATTTCACGACGTAACAACGTAATGCAAACACTTTTTGAACCTACAGCCATAATACATACCCATGTCAATGAAACAGAAAATCGCCATCGACTCCAGAATTTTTGTGAGAATATCGAATAACTTCTAAAATTCTAATATTTCAGTAAAAAGTCATGCAGCCAACAACCTACTTATTTTTTCATTCTGAGATGATGAAAAAATATTTCAAATTATTTATGACTACATGAATTTCAGTCGAAATGATAAGGAATATTTCAATAAGAAATCGGGTAATCCCCCTCCCAATTTTAAAGAGACCCTAACCCCAAAACACATCCATGTAAAAATACGATATCAGTTGCATAATGAGAAAACACTAATATAAAATACGTCGAAATGTAAAAACCAGCAAAATGATGAAAGATTTGAATAGTGGATTTTCAAATATGTTAGGGGCAAATTCATGTTTACCCCCGTTTCACCATAAAGTTGCGTCGCGAGACTTTAAAAGAACAACTTGTGTAGCATCGCCTTTGTTTTTTTACTTGTTTGAACAAAATCATCCATTTTTATTATTTTACTCGTAAGTGGGTATTTACGAAAAATGTACTTTGCTTCTGCCTCTCACCACCACACGCCAGCCCAATTGATTATTTTACGGTTCGAGGCGTAATATCACGTTTGTTGAAGATTTTCCATATGTGTTTTCATTTCGGCGAAAAATAAACTGTTTATTTTATACTCATCGTGTGTTTAGTTAATGAAGGAGTTTCAACTTCCAAGATGGTAGTACCATTTGGAAAAAAATTCCAAAATAAAAATAATGAAACAGTTCAATTGAAAATTTGGTAGAATAATCTAACCAAACCTCAATTTCCAATCACTCCGAATTCAGAAATCTGATTCAGTGATTCGCAAATTCCTCTCACTTCAGGTGAAAAAAGATTACACCACGAACAAAAAAAAAAATTTAATGTACAATTCACATATACGTACAAACGATATAAAATAGAAAAAAACTTAAACCATAATACATAAAACCAGTCTATCGAATATGCGTTGGAATGAAAATGGGCGACCATATTGTTTTCGAAACACAGGCCACCGTCGCCGACCTCAATCCCGCTATACAAAACCTAATTATCGAACACTCTAAAGACGATTCGAGTCTGCAAAGTGCTCAATCTCAGTCCGGCTACGGCGATAATTAAAACCGACGCAAGAAAATTAAACTTATACCGAAGCTTGGCACGCGCCCTCTTCACACATGAATAATTTCAAATAACTCGGTTACTCGTTGCGTTTTCTCTCGGCATAAATTTTGATATAAATTACAAACGATATTTCGGTTATACCGTCAGCAAAGCATAAGTATACGTTGTCTAGTATACAAAATACGAGTAAGTATAAGAGAAGCCCATCGAACTATTCGCTCTGTATGTTAAATTCTCGTATAAAACTTCACGCTTCTCGAGTCTCGACTATACCACCCGAATAAAACTTCTCTCTGGTGAATTTCAATACAGGCATCTCATCGGATCGACTTTTTCAACGTCTGGGTAACTTACACTACACATACGATACGCATACCTCCGAAATGAAATTAATTTCCACCTTTTACACGTCCAAAAGTTATAACCGTCGAGCAACAGGTATCTCACCGTGTGTTGCTCTTTTTTCCGCCCGTCCATTAATATCATCTGCAAACTAGTTCGCGTCGCTTGAACGAACCCAAATGAGATCTTGGTGCATGGTGGCACGTCGTCGTCGCGACGCAACCAGCTTCTGCTATAGCAAAGCTATCAATTCAAATAGCCACCCAAATGCGTTTAAATGTACATACACATTGTCGAGACGATGCGGATTTCTCGTGCGTCCGGAAACTATCTAATGAATAGGATTCAGCGAACGATGAATAATTTTAAATATTGAAAAAAGCCCTGAAGGCTTAATGGTGGCGCCCTAATTTTAAATATTGAAAAAAACCCTGAAGGCTTAATGGTGGCGCCCGTCGCACTGCTGTTTCTTTTGTCAGTGGTAAATAGTAGATACTTGGTACGTATAGCACTAAATAACGGATATTTTAAGAGATGTGTGTGAAGAATTGATATCTACGTCCCAGCCTACGCGACTACACGTATTTGAATTTTGCACCACGAAGGATGGGAGAATCAACACACGTAATGGATTTCGATATTCTGAAAAATGAACAGCTTTACAGGGGGTGCGAGTAAAAGGAATCTTTTTTAGAGATTACTCTAAAATTGAAAATGGAGAAATTCTGAGATGAAGTTGATGAATGAAAGGCACGTGTAAAAGCAAATCTCTCCTCCCGGAAGTTAAATCAAATTATTGTTTTTCTTTTCCAAACAATCTTTCAATAAGGATACCTCCCTAGTTCTAAACATAGAACAGTCTAATGAGAGAATTTGACGTACCTATTGCTTTTAGCAGAGGATATGCTTTTGCGATAACCAAACGTGCGAAAAACGACACGAAATTCCGTCAAGTTGAATTTTAGATATTTTAGCAGACTTTTTTGGACTTGGAAAAAATGTCAAGATTTCCACTGACTTTTTGAACACGGAAAAATTCAGAGATAAGGTTGACTTTTAGAAATGTTGTCGGACAAACACTTCAGACTTTTTGGAGTTAAAAAATTTTAGAAACCTCGCTGACTTTCCAACATTTTCTCAATTCGAGGCGCAGCTGCTTGGGACTTGAAAAATTTCAGAAATCAATCTGACTTACAGACATTTTGTCAGACTAATTTAAATTTTCTAAATTTGAAAAAAATGTTAGATTTCAAACGATTTTTCGGGTTTGAAAAATTTCAAAAATTCTGACTTTCTCGATTTTGAAAATTTTTATAAAATGGTCAGTTGACTTTTGAACTAGGAAAAATTCAGATTGTTTCGAAATTTGACTTTTAGACATTTCACGAGACACGATAACATTGTGCCAGACTCTTTGAACTCGCAATTACATAACATTATGTCAGATTTGGAATGTGCACTTCAGTTTGACATAGTAGGAAGAGCAAAAACATGGCTTATGTTTCATACTTTCATGGGTAGTAGGCGAATAGAAATGACTGGGAGGGGGGGTGGTGCAAGAGAGAGCTTTTTTTCAGTAAACTATTGAAAGAATTTACAGTGATAGAGCTGCCAATCAAACTGTTGAAAATTCCTCAATCGTTATCGATTTTTAAAAAATTCTTAAAAATCTCCAACGCTTTTCAAGTTTTTTTTTTGATCGCTCTCAATTGAATTTTAATAGAAAATTTGAGGTAAAATTCGAAATAAGCTACATTTTTCATACTTCTTATTCGCCATCCGAAAGAAAAATGCATTAATAATATGACAAAGTATCAGAAAAATACAATTTTTCCACAACAAAATTTCTAAGAAATTGTGGTACTTGGAGACGTTAAACCAAATTTTATCAGAACAATTGAAATTTTTCAGCAATGATGGATTTAGGAATTCTTTTTGGGTGTCTGAGACTTCAAATTTTACAATTTTTCACTGCAATTTTTATTTTTTCAATTTTTTTTTGACAATTTTACCAACTTTTTTCAAGAGATCAATAACATTTAGAAAATGTAATTGAAATTGTGACAGGTATTCGAGAGGGGGAGGGGCGGTAAAGATGAAAAAATGTGATTCAACGTAAAATTTAAAAATATGTTCCATCAAAATATTTTGTTCAAAAGAAGTAAATTTGTATTGATCCCGAGCGAAGAAGCGTGAACGAGAATTTCAGCAGAAAAAAACAATCAAAAGCCAAAATTTTCAACAAAACATCCGAAATAGCGAAAAACGCTCAAAGGTATACGAAGTTTCACAGTTAGAGCCAGCAGTTGTTCGCTTATTGTAATCAATTTGAATGAGAGGACGAGGTATCCACAATTTGAGATTTTTAAAATTTCAAGATGATTGATTTCCATTCTTTTCAGGAAATTTTAAAATTGTGCGAATTTCTGTATTTTCGTCACCTTCATTTTTTCGAACATAAAACATTTATAAATTGTAATTGAAATAAGATCAGTTATTCAGGGGGCGGGCGAGAAAAAAGTGATTTAATATGAAATTTAGACAGGTAGTTATCCCTTTTTTCGTCAAAAAAGGAAACTTGGCAACAAATTTGAATGATGTATTTTAGTATCATTTTCCAGATTTTGAAAATTTTACTCATTTGCCAATATTTTACCAACTTTCATTTAATTTACCCAGTTTTCCCAATTTTTCGACATTTTGCGAAATATTCGGGTGTTCGGTAGACCCTCTCCCCCCAAACCCTAGCTAAAACCATCCCTGGTTTTCAGACAAAAATATACATTTTTACCAGATTTTTCAACATTTTTTGAAAAATTCAAGAAAAATACTTGATTATTGAAAATTTAAACAAACATTTTCACAAACGTCTGAATTTTATTTTTAAGGATAAATCTTCAACTGGCAGCTCTGGAACATAGAAATGCCGCCCAATAAGTTGTATGTCTGGAATTTGAATTTTGAGGAGGAAAAACCACAGTGAAATAATTTCTCTTAGTGGTAACACTGATTGTGAGATCAAAATTGAAATAAAAATAAATGGAAAAAGAGTTCTTTTCACAATTTTTTAAAATCGTTGAAAATTGCAATTAAAATTTTATATGCTTGAACAAAAATTTTCAGCGTTTTCTTTTCAAATTTTTGTTGGATGATTCGAAAAATGGTTCAAAATCATGATTGGAATCGTTTCAAATCGACTGATTCGTCATATGAATCACTTCCCAAAAGATTCGAACAAAATGATCAGATTTTTTTTACCATGATCCGTGATTCGTGACCTAAATCAAAAATTTCGTGTTTTGGTCACTTCTGCCATAATACCACGATAAATGAAGTGATATTACGTTTTGAACAGCATTTACGATGAAAATTTCTATCAATCAGTGTTACCTCAAAAATAAGAATTGTTTTCCATCACTGTATTGTATCAGTCGAATTAGATTATTCTAGTCTCTTTCATTTTGAATTAGGTAGGTATAAAGATAAGCCCTCGTTTGCTTTATATCCTAAGACACTGTGATACTAAGCTGGCTTAAATTCGTGTATGTACTTCGTATTTTTACGAAACCCAAATTGAACTCGATTCGAAAAAACTACAGCCATCAATATAGCGAAGGGTCAAAAAGGTAGGTATATTTCCGTTAAAATGCATAAAAAAAGTTCATTTTTAACACAAAATTTAGTCTTGATTTGTTTCAATAATTTTCTAAAACTACTCGTACCCACTCTCACGTGCGAATTTTCCAATTTGGTAAAAATAAAGCACGTTAAGCACCCTAGCTGGCAAAATATTTTGACAAATCATGTGAATATAATACGTAGCTGTAGTAGCCTATAGACAGAGTAAATCATTCTGACAGTCAATTAGCATACGGACGTAGGTACAGATACATCGAATCCGAACGTTTAAACAAATTGGAAGTATGGTCGAGTTAACACGAGCATGTACCTTGGTGCTTTTCGAATTCTAGGTAAAGCTTTTGTCTGATATAGCAGATAAATAATATTAAGCGTTTTATGATTAATATAAGTCACAATAGACCCTAAAATCGGAAGACGGGAGTCATGCATAGGAGCCAAATACTATAATAAGCTAACAGTGGCATCAAAACCTGTTCGTAAACAACTTAGAAGAACGCTTTTGTCTGCTATAGATTAGAAAAAGGTCATTTTTCATGATTTTTTGCATACGACGACACGACGTGACATCTCCCAGACTTTTGAATCGTTCAAGAGCCTTCAACGTGGAGTTGACGTACTCGTTCAAGGTTCATTTTACGTTAGATGTGACAGTTTGAAAAGGTCATCCAGTCGACCACGAAACGCATTTATTTTTCAAAAATCAATAGGTACATTATCACCAAACAAAATGAACATTCGAGCATCCAGTCAATCTACAATTATCTCAAACCAAAGTCTCGAATCGTTTCAAAAACTAAACACAATTCCAGCACTGTACAATTTACAAAACATAGATATACAAACAATATACTAGAGTATAAATGGAAAAGGGTCCGGGGCAGGGGGGTAAAAATACATAAAACCAGTCTATCGAAAGTATATGTTTAGTAAAATGCAAATACACTCGTTTAGTTTTTCACATACACACATCACCGCGTACCTCTGATATTTTATACGTATTCTAACGCTAACAAAAAAACATCCTAATTATCGAAAGCTACATACGTTCAAACGGTATTCATTTTCAGACGAGTTCGATTTGAAATAAAAAAACAAGCCGGCTATAGCGATAATTAAAACGTTACCGTCGCTGCTGCCGAAAAATAAAAGCTACAATCACGCTTGTATACTGAGTACTGGCTCATCACTTGCGAATATAATTTCACTCACGCCAAGTGCATACATTAGGCACTCCTTTTGAAAGAATTTTTTCATATACAAACGAATATATATGGTCGCTTAAAAATCAAAGCCTTTGACGTCGGTGACGTCGTATTGGTCCGTTCATTCGTCCCATAAACATAGCTGCTTATATTTAACGAAGTAAGAAAACCTGAAACCTTTTCGGCATGTTTTGATACCGCATCGGTAACTTTCCGCCGACAAGTTCGAACTTTTGCAGAATTTCAAGTTGCACGGATACCACGGTATGTGTAGTTCCAGGCGACACAAACACGACGACCACAAGTTGCTAACGTCCGAGCATTTCGTTTCCTCTTGCGGTTTTCTGTAGTATTTCACCGCTACCATTAACTTCGATATTGGCACACCTACGCCACATAACAAATTGCAGGCCATTATTCAACCGTCTTTTATAATTCTTATATCAATACAGGGCGTCGAATGAAGGAATGCCCATCTGCGAGATTCGAACATAAACGGATGCTGCTGGGAAACACACGTGATGAATATGTTGCCTATTTTCAAAATCGAAGGAGAAAATTTTTTTGAATGAATTGGGATTGAAACACGTATTTCGTGATGATGAAATGAGGATGTTCAAAACGTCGTAACTCACAGATAATATGAGTAGGCAATTTTTTTTTCAAAACTCTCTTGCAGAATTTTTTTGGCTCTTACAAAATGAGTTGAATTCATGTTTCGCCTAAGTCTAAAATTGAAGGAAAATGATTTGAAAATTTGTAGGATTCATAACGCTTTCAGTTTTCAAGTTATTTAAAACTTTGTGAGAGTAATTTTTTGTTGAGCTTTTCAAGCTCTACAAAATGAGTTGATAATTTTTTGCCCAACTCCACAATTGAAAACATGAGAGACCATTTAGAAAAAATTTATTGCAGCTCCTTCAATTTTAGAGTTACGCTAAAAATTATTAGCTCATTTTGTAGAGCTCAAAAAGCTCAACAAAAAATGACTCTTACAAAATTTTGCCTAAATTGAAAATTGAAGGAGTTATGAAACCTACAGATTTTCGAATCATTACTGCTCCTTCAATTTTAGAGTTAGGCAAATCATGAATATGATTCATTTCATAGAGCTTGAAAAGTTCTACAAGAAAGTTTCAAAAAATACAGATTTTCAAATCATTGCAGCTCCTTCAATTTTAAAGTTAGGCCAATTATGAATATGATTCATTTCATAGAGCTTGAAATGTTCTACTAGAAAGTTTCAAAAAAATGGTCTATCTTTGTTATTAGCTGAGTTACGACGTTTTGAAACATCTACCAGGACTAGTGCAGAGTTTTGCCCCTTCAAATCTTGAGGTCGGAACACATGCTTACACTTAGGTAGTTTGGGTAGCTGCACCTCTGGTTTGAAGGCGGTGTACTACTACTACCAGAACATCCTGTATTTTCAGAACTTGACCAAAATTAACTCTTCTAATAATTTTTTGACAATCTCCAAAATTTATCGTACTATAGACTTTCCTTAAAATAAGAAAAATTGTTGAAAAAATCAATTCGAGGAAACTGATACCATTTTTAAAAATGAACCAATTTTATTATCACGATTTTTTGTCCAACATCAAAACTGAAAGAGCTACGAAAAATTTAAATCAAGTAAATATCAAAATTTTGTTGAATTGTTGCAACTTCTTTCACTTTAAATGTTACTTAGTCCCTTCAATTTTGATATTAGGCAACCCATTAGAAGATAATTCATTTACTTATTGAAAAATCCTCCATTTGTATGATTAGAAATATGATTTATTCTAGATTTTTTTCAAAAGAACAATTGTTCCTTCAATTTTCAAGATAGACAGCACCTTCATGTAACAATTTTTTCTTAGTAGTATCCGATTATATTATAAATTTGCAGTTTGACATACACTCACTAGACACCATGTTTCATTTATATGGGTCGTTGTAATGAATTATTGTAATAATTGTACAGGTGACAATATTTTGGCAAATATTTAATACGAAGTTTTCAATATTTTCGGTAAAATGATGTGATACCAACTCTCACGACATTCATATTCAAACTCTATAAAAATTCTCTCCTTTTTATCAATTGATGAGGTCAAGACCAGGGCTGGCAAGCCAGCCGAAAGCCGTAAGCCGAAAGCCGATTACGTTCGGCTTTTTATCGGCTTTCTCAGCTTTTAGTCGGCTTTTTTAAAGTTTTTTTTTGGCTTTTTATCGATTTTTATCGGATTTTTTTCGACTTTTCATCGGCTTTTTTTCAACTTTTTATCGGTTTTTTAAACAGCTTTTTATTGACTTTTTATCGGATTTTTCAGCTTCTAATCGGCTTTTTTCCAA